>APFE031423931.1:36005-141530 GCA_000404065.3 Pinus taeda | reverse complement strand
GTGCAGACTGAGTTTCTGCATCTGCATGTACAACTGCTGCTTTATTTGAATGAACAGTAACATTATTAACATGCTGCTGATGGGTGGTTGTCTCAATTTTCTGAACAAAAACAGGTTCAGAATGGTGTCTATTTTGATGTAGCTCTTCTTGCTATAGCTGTGATTCAAGCTGCAAAAAATCAATCTTTTCCTGTGCATTTTGTAGACATGTCTGAATTTCTGAGAGAGATCCTTTACTGATTTGTAATGTGTCATCAACAGTATATGTATAAGAGTTTTCATGAACTCTAATACTTCACTGATTTCTGGCCATTTTTCTTCAATGTCACTTAAAAACTGATCACAATTATTACTTAATGCAGAAAAGTAATATCCACGTACAATACACAACAATATTTTGTATAAATATGCAGCAAATGAATCAGTGAATCAATGCATATATATGTAGACAGAGACTATAATGAGTTTTAATACTACAACTGGGGCAACAACAACTGCAAACTTGCTTGGATCCTTCAAGTTCTCCTTCACTTTCAAATCAGAACCTGCATTACCAGGATCTTCACAACTTCTATGCTTATGCTCTATTTTGCCCAATTCAAAATTAGACAATCTCTTTTTAATTCACTCTTTATGCGGAAGCTTTCTTTCATATTTATGGTTATAAAACCAAAATCCACAATAATCATTCATAAAACATCAAATTGTTTATCAATCACAAGTGCATCCGAAGGTAAACCAGAGAACAACTCGCCATTAAAATGATGCCCGTCAGCAATTATGCATATAATGAGATGCTTTTACTGGGAAACCAATTATCTAGCAAACACCCAGGGATCTTGAATGTCAGGGACTGCTACTAGCCGCAGTGGAAGGGAAAAAAGATGTTGACAGAGAATCGTTATATGATTTCTGAACTCTGTGATGGAGGAGATCTCGCGCGCTTCGTCGAAAGAAATGGTATTCTTTCAGAGAAAGAAGTCACTGGAATAATGAAATGCATCGTGGAAGCTCTCTGGTACTGCCATTCAGAGAGAATTATTCATAGAGACATAAAGCCATCCAGCATTTTCATATCAAACGGTGCGAACTCCGGCTCGTCATGGGTTGCCAAACATGGAAACTTCGACCGAGCACTTCAGCTTAAGTTGGAAAATTATTCTACAACATTAATCTGAATTTCGATTTCATTCTTGGCATACATTTTAATAGCGGTTGGCATTGATTATGAGTCGTAACCGAGTAAAGTCATGCAATGCATCTTGCATAAAGTTGAAGCACTCAGCTGCTCGTTAATCCACTCAAAGAATCAAAACATTTGACCCACGACCATATTTCAGGCAGCGTTTAGTTCTCAAACCGGTTGTACCATATACAATACAACAACATTTTCAACCAACGTCCACTATTGTCCAGATGAAGAGTCTAAAACTCAGCGCAACGTTCAATCCTCCAGAAAATTAAATGCTCAATTGCATAAACTATTCAATGCACTGACATAAACCCTTTGTATTCCTTGACTAGCGTAGATAACATAGAAATCAATGCGGTGCACATATAATCAAGGGATAGATTCACTATTTAATACACAATATAGGAGTTTTAATGCACAACGTTCATTCACCGTTCCACTGTCAATTCAATGCATCTTTTACTTTAACGCACTTATGGGATTCAGAGGTTTGTATTATACTAAAGACCAAAGCAGTCACTGTATTATCCTAAGAAAATATAGCGGCCCTTCAAACTAAGTCCCGAAACATTGGCAAAACAAAACCATGAATACCTGATTTAAGATGCAGATGAAGAACCCTACAGTAACTTCACTTTATTTCACAATAATACGGGGACATATCAGAGAAGATATAGCAATCCTTCAACGGTAATACGCACCCAGTTTATGACTTTATGTGCAGTCTTTGGGTAACAGGGACGTGTTGCTGTAGTAGATCAACCATTACGAGAGTCGAACAGCTTTTCAGAATGCAACCAACGGGTGCCACAAGTGTGGCTCTCGCAGGTCGATTCGATTGCTCAGCAATACAATATGACTGAATTGGCACAGTCTTCCAAGCATTTTGTGATCAAATCCAAGCCCAACGAGACTTCAACCACTTCGGAGCTGGCGATACTGCCTCATCCCATCACGTAGAAGCTCCAGAACATCCGGGTCAAGGCACATAACAGGGATTTTCGAGCAATTTATACAGAAGTAGAAGGCATCTTCAGCGATTTGGCGCTTTCACCCGAGGTTTTAATGGAGAGGATTTTTGATCCAACATCAGTTGGAAGACGGGGATTGTTTGGTTTTCCAAATGATCCAACCAGCGAGATTCAAGGTATACATTGTTATAGCATCGGGTTTTGAATCGGCAGTTGCTTCAGAAGAGCAGGCAAATAACACTGAAAATTTACAGAATGAAGCAGATAATTCTTCAGAGGAACTACAGAATGAAGCAGATGATTTTCAGCACCTGGCATCAGTTTTTTTTTAATTTGAAAATGGACAGATGCGTTGTGGACAGAGACAGCGCTGGAAAAGAATAGAGGCAGAGCAACGCTGGAAGGACAGAGGAGGTGGTCAGAACAGCGCTCAACGTTTCAATGTCAGGTCAGGATGACATCGCAACAGAAGAGCAGGGCGCAGGTTTTATAAATGGTATATGCCAAACAGTGAAACAGATGTGCAGTGCGGAAGAGGTCAGGTAACGCAGAACCATATACAGAGACCACAAAAACAAGTGGCTCAAATTGGAGCAGGACCAGCAATCGCCTGCTCTGATACCATGTTAAACACACATGGGGAGCGAGAAAGATAGGAAAGATAAATCATGCAGTTCAATTTTTATTAACAATTGATATACATTTATAGTACAATATGGTGACCGTTGGGATTCACATCCCAAGGTCTCTTGGACTGCTTTTGTCCATTCAACTTCCACACTAACCCATTTAGGATTAGGTGTCCAACAAAGGCAGATTGTTTTTCCCTTTGAAGTGTATTTACCAGTAGATAGAAAGTTTTCACTAAGCACAAGCTTGACTAATCCTCAGATATCTCAATTTAATGGGATTATTATTCTACTATTACAATGAAGGCCCTTTTTTCTTCTCAAGACTTTTGGGATTTGGTGGAGAATGGTTTTCAAGAACCAGCAGATGTAGCAACATACAATGCCTTGTCTCAAGATAGAAGGTATTTGTAGAGGGACAACAGGACGAAGGATGCAAAATACCTCTTCTACATTTTTCAAGTAGTTCATGAAAGTATTTTCCCAAGGGTTGCAGAAGCAATGAAGTCCAAGCAAGCATGGGACACCCTCGAGACAACCTATGAAGGCATGGCAAAAGTCAAGACAACAAAACCACAAATATTGAGGAGAGATTTTGAAACACTTTGTATGAAAGATTCTGAGATTGTAGACTTGTTTTTTAGACATGTAATTAGATTGGTTACTCAAATCAGGTCTCATGGGGAGACACTTCAGAAAAGAAGAATAGTTGAGAATTTTTTGAGAAGTCTACCAGCAAGGTTTGATGCCATTGTTGTGGCCATAGAAGAGACAAAGGATCTCTCATAGTTATTAGTGGATGAGATTCATGCATCACTGATTTCTCATGAACATAGACTAAATAGAGCAACAAGCTCCTCATTGGAGCATGCCTTCAAGACATAAGTTTCATTTGTTTAAGGTCGAGGTAGAGGAAGATCATATGCTAGAGGAAGAGGAAGAAGCCCACGCAGAGGTGGAAGAAGAAGCCCTTCAAGCTCAAGTGGAAGAGGCAGCAATCAAAATCCAAGTCAAGGTCCAAGCCAAAATCAAGCACAAGGTCAGAGGTATGATAAATCTCAAGTTCAATGTCATTACTATACGAAGTATGGTCATTATGCAAATGAATGTAGAAAGAAGCAATATGACATTAGTAACAAACCAAGTGTAAAAATCACAAAGGAAAATCATAACCATGATAACATGTTTTTAGCTTGTAATGTAGCACAAGAAAGAAAAATTGATACATGGTATCTAGATTCACGGTGTAGCAACCACATGTCAGGGAACATAGAAATGTTTTCCAATCTAGATGAAAGTGTGAAATATGAAGTGACATTAGGGACGGACGGGAAAGTCTTTATCATGGGAAAAGGAAGAATTAATATGCTAACAATGAAGGGGGAGAAGAAGTACATCTCAGATGTTTACGTTGTCCCTAGTTTGAAGCATAACCTCATAAGCATTGGACAACTCACGCAAAATGGATACAATGTCTTTTTCAAAAATGATGAGTGCACAATTTTGGATAGGCCTCCAAGAAGAAAATTGATTGCAAAGGTTCAAGTGACAAACAATATAATGTTTGCCCTAAAAATAAGATCAAATTCAAATGAAGAAGGTGCACAAGCACAACTATCAATGAACTCACAAGAGGATGGAAGAAAAGTTGCAACTGTTACATAAGTGAACTATCATGCAGAGTTTAAAGATGAAAATTGGTTATGGCATTTGAGATTTGGTCATATCAACTTGAGGTTTGAATTTTCTGCATAGAAAATACATGGTGAAGGGGTTGCCACTCATAGAAAATTTAGATAGCCTATGTGAAGGATGTATATTGGGCAAGCAACATAGGGAGACATTTCCAGCAGGAAAGTCAATAAGGGAAAAGGCACCTTTGGAGATTTTCCATTCAAATTTATCTGGACCAATACAAACACCATCAATTGTTGGCATCCATTATTTATTGACCTTCATCGATGACTACACAAAGAAGACATAGGTCTATCTCCTAAAACAGAAAAGTGAAGTGTTTGAGCGCTTTCACCAACACAAAGCTCTTGTTGAGAAGTGGACACTACATCAAAGTCTTGAGGACTGAGAGAGGTGGAGAATACATCTCAAATGACTTCCTTCGATTTTGCAGGGAGCATGGAATTCACAAACAACTTACAAAAAGATACACACCTTAACAAAATGGTGTCGCGAAAGGAAGAATAGGAGCATTATGGAAATGGCAAGGAGTATGTTGAAGGAAAATCATTTGACAAATGATTATTGCACTAAATCTATCGCTTGTGCAACATATATCATGAATAGATGTCCAACCAAAATTATCCAAAACGTAGTTCCTGAAGAGTTATGGAGTGGAAGAAAGCATAGTGTCACTCACATGAGAGTCTTTGGTTGTGTGGCATATGCACATATACCGGATGAGTTGAGGAAGAAGTTGGATAGGAAGGGAGAGAAATGCATATTTGTTGGATATCTTGATGAATCCAAAACATACAAGTTCTGCAATCCACCAAGCAAGAAAGTCATAATCAGAAGAGATGTGTAGTTCGTAGAAGAGAAAGCATGAGATGGAAGTTTAGAGAAAACAGTCAATGTGAAAGCATGTATACAACATGAGGACAAAGAGGAATTGACAGCATCAAGAAATTCCTCAACATTGAGTCCCTCTACTCCTATTCAAGCGCAACAAAGCAGGAAGCAAGAAACGCCATCAACAAATACTATGACAACGTCGCACAATCAAGTAAGTGATTCTCCAAGCACGCCGCAAAGTGCAACACCAAGTGTCATGTCAAGCCCATCATCAACAAGCACAAGAAGACCAAAATTCAGAAATTTGAATGAGATTTATGAACATATAAAGTTGATAGTAGCGTTGGTCTAAATTTCTTATTTGCATTATTTTGTCATGTAGATGATCCAATCCATTTTGAGGAAGCATTCGAAGAAAAAAAATGGGTTGCGGAAATGGACGAAGAAATAGAAGCAATAGAAAAGAATGACACATGGGAGTTAGTGAACCTTCTACAAGGAAAATATGTCATTGTAGTGAAGTGGGTCTATAAGACCAAGAGCAATGTCGACAGTAAGATTGAAAGGCACAAAGAAATTCTAGTTGTCAAAGGATACAATCAACAACATGGAATAGATTATGCAGAGAAATTTTCTCCAGTCGCGATGATGGAGACAATGCATACAGTTGTGGTGATTCTCGCACAACATAATTGGAAAGTGTATCAAATGGATGTAAAATAAGAATTCTTGAATGGAGTGCTGAAAGAGGAAGTTTATGTTGCGTAACCACTTGGTAATGAGGTAGAAGGCCAAGAAGACAAAGTGTATCGGTTGAGGAAATCTCTTTATGGGCTGAAGCAAGCACTGCTTGCACGGTATGACAGGATTGATGATTACTCGTTGGACAATGGTTTCAACAAATGTGATGGTGAACCTACTCTCTACATCAAAGGGAGTGACCTATAAGATTCTTATTGTTGTCTTATATGTAGATGATTTGATTTTTACAGGCAGTGATGATTTCCTCATCGCTGATTTCAAAGAAGTCATGAAGAGCGAATTTTAAATGACTAATTTGGGGTTGTTAAGGTATTTTTTGGGCATGGAAGTGAAGAAAATAGAAAATGGCATTTTTATTTGTCAAGAAAAGTATGTAGAAGACATTTTGGAGGGATTTAATATGCATAACAGCCAGCCCACACCAACTCCAACTATCATGGGATTGAAGTTGAGAAAAGAAGATTGCAACAACAACGTCAATCCGATATTATTCAAAAGTATGATAGGCAGCTTGATATATTTGACACCTAAGGAGATGCATTGGAAAGAAACCATGAGAATTCTAAGGTATGTCAATGGGACAAAACAATATAGTATTTTGTACACTACAATAGATGATTTCAAGTTGGTTGGTTACACTCATAGTGATTGGGCAGGAATTGTCAATGATAGAAAAATCACATCAGGATATGTTTTTCACTTGGGGTCCAAAGTCATGGGCCTCCAAGAAGCAGCCAATAGTGTCACTGTTAATAGCAGAAGCTGGATATCTCAAAATAAAATTCGCAGCATGTCAAGTAGTTTGGATGAGAAGGACGTTGATGGATCTTCACCATGACCAATGGGTAACGACAACTATTTTCTGTGATAACACTTCCACAATTGCATTATCAAAGAATTATGTCTTCCACAATAGGACCAAGCATATTGATCCTAAATATCATTTTATTAGAGAGTTGATTAACAATGATGAAATTGTGTTGCAGCACTGTAGGTCACAGGAACAATTTGCTAATATTTTCACAAAGTCATTCGTACGTGAAAGTTTTGTTTATCTCAGAGATTGTTTGGGAATTGTTGATGGTGACGGTTAAGGTTAAGAGGGCGTGTTGCAAATATGTATCCCAACCACCGCATTAAACACTCTGATAGTAGCCATACTTGTCAAAAGTATTTTTACAGGTTGCGATTTTATGTACACGCGGAAGGACTAAAGTCTGAGAAGAAGTACAACGATGACCATTTTGATACACAACAGAGAGTTTAAGGCACTTAATGATTTTTTTTTAAATACGTATGGGAAAGAATTCACTCTATGGCTATTACCCACACTCCACAACATTTGAAAGTTCAGAAAACCAATTATTATGTAAAATCGCCCATGCTGTGTATTAATGTTTTCTCTCTCATGAATTAATGAGTCAAATGTATGTTTTGTATAAATATGAATGTAAATTTCATTTGAAATGTTGAGTGAGAGTAAGTCTGAGATGTCAAGAGAAAATCGTGGAGGAAATTTTGGTGGGTGTTTGAAAACAAAAGTTATTCTGTTTCACTGTGTGTTACTCTACAACCCCTAGTGAAGTGTAAATCGCTATAAACCTTATTTTTACTTAGTGAATGAGCCACCATCTCATATGAATGTATTTCATGAATTAGAATTTAATCCAAAGTATTAATTAGTTGCTCCAAGATTACTTTGGTTTTCCGTGAGTTATTTTATGTGGTTTACTTAAGCCTTTTTCCAAGGTGCAACTCTAGTGGGAAGCATTACTCTTTAAAGTGATATGGTCCTAGATAGATGATAGAATTTGTACAATTTAACATGTCTTCATTCAGTGCCTAGTTTATGCATCTCATGTTTTGGCAAGTTCTATATACTAGTTTTTGTTTTCTTCTTCTAGAATTTTCATACACTTACTAAACTCATTTGAGTCCCTAAGTCTTTTTGTGTTCTTACTGGGTAACTATGACCTTACACGACCTTGCCATTTCCTTAAATCATAACCGATTAAGCCCCTCAAGATAGAGAAATTCAATAGTATTTGACATCACTATCACAGTTTCACGTTTCAACAACCTTGGGTCTTGGGTCTAAAATCAATGACCGACATATTTAATTGTTTTAGTCTAAGACGTATGTTTTAGTTACTTAAGTTCTCTCCTTAGGCTTAGTGGTAAGTTTTGGCTCCTTCTTACAAGGAATTTATTATCTTTCATATTCCTTGATATTGTTTACTGGATACCGTCATGTATTTAATTCATTATAATACATTATGGGCTCTATTCCTTGTTACTTGAACAATTAGCCATTTTCTATTCCTTTACGTACGTGCTAAGGTTTGTAAATAGTATTAAATTGTAATTTTACTTGTCTTACAACTTTCCTTTATGTAATGGGCTTCCTTCTTTCAATTACTTCATTACCACAATGTTAGGGTTTTATACCCATCACATTTTCTTGTTTTAGTTTTTTTTTTTTAATTTATATGTCTAGATTTTATGACAAGTAATATTCTTTGTGATGCCAATTTGGAGAGCCCATAATATTCTATATGATTGCAATGAATTATGTTGTGACCCATTTTCCACTGTCAACTACACTGGAATTTATTTATTGTAATGGTTACATATATCAATGGTTAACTTGTGTTGAATATAATAGCAAGTATACAAAATTCAAGTCTACAGAATTTGTTATCTTCCTATAACCCCTTTTTGTTGAGAATTTATAGATGGGCTCTAATATCAGGACCTGTTATCACCCCAAGAAACTCTCCTAGGTTGTATCTCGGAGATGCTCGGGAACATTACAAACTCAACATAATGTTGGAAATGGATGAATGGAAGGAATGATGCTTGTTCAAGCCAGATAACCACTTCTACTATGCTTAACTCCAGACATGGGTGAACACCGCCAGACTACAAGGCTTTAGACCACCAATTGCTCACAGTTTGAGGATTAGGTGAGTATGGAGAATACTGACCACACCAGCAGATGCACAAGACCATGTGATGGCCGACTGCAACCAGTAAAAAGGTCTGCACATCTATTTCCTAATACACAGACAGGATGATAGCTCTCTGGCATTAAGTTAACAGAAACCTGCATAACACATTCAATGATACATACTAGACTTCAACACAGAGGTAGGATGACAGCTCCTCTAATGCTAAACATCAAGAGTACATGAAAACTGCATAACAGGCACAACCTAGAATAGAATAGAAGTGGAAAGTGAGCAATTAATAGCAAAAGAAGCTTGTATTAGCTGAAAATGAAGACCAGACGCTGCAAGTATCAAAGTAGTTACAGTCTCCAGAAGTTGAACCTTACATCAAATAACAACCATCAACCCTGATTACATCTGTGTTCTGGGTATATATAGAGTTTCTTTACAAAAATGCTCTGCTATTCTAGGCGTGGAGGGGTCATAATTGACCACCAACAGCTTTAACTCTCTGATGGAGTCTCTGCTACAATTTTCTTGCTTTAATGAATGAAATTGATCTTCTTGGATGCTCTGTTGTACCTATTGAGCAGGTGGAGTGTAATATGGATGAATTCCATAACTGATAAATGCGCTGATCTGCCCGAGGCACGTCCTCTTCCCCTCGGCCATACTGTTTCTTGAATGGAGTTGTTGAAGATGAAATACTCCGGGCCGCATCGTGTTGTGCTGTCGCCTTTCAACTTCCAACCTTCTATCTCTGTCTCTCAGCCTCTTTTAGGTGATGGAATGGCTATTCAGGCCTTTGTGATCTCTTGAAAATGCTTAATAATGATTGTTTTCTGTTGTATATAGAAAATGCTGTAATACTGAGAAATCTCGCCCATTCTGCTTCTTTTGGGCTTCAAAAAGTCCATAAACATGATTAATTCCTTTATCGGGTCCGCCCTTCAAGTCGCTGTCGCATATCGTAGCCGACCGATTCCTTCGCTTCCCTTTGCATTTGGAAATTCATAAAAAACACTGGAAAACATGAAAAATTGCCTTTGGCAGACTTCAAAATATATAAATTTCACTTCCCGGACCCTTTCGGGTCCAGGCTTCATTGCTATCGGCGCTCGCCCAAGGTTCCTTTGTATTTCTTTGTATAAAAAAATACACGAAAAATGCATTAAACAAGGCTTTGGCACGAACCTAAAATTTTATAAGAAATCATTTACAACGCCATCGGGTCCGGCCCATCGAGTCGCATGCATGTATATGTAAAGGCCCTACCCCTTTGGTTTCCCCCGATAGCGATATAGCGATGCGATGTGGGCTGTCAATTCGCGTGCGCGATCGACGGTCCACATAGCATCGCTGATCGCAATCGCAATGCCCCTTCTATCCGTGCCGATACCGCCGATTCGCCTCCGCCGATTTGGTTTGTGCCATCGATCCACGTGCAGGATCGATGGTCCTCATTTAATCACCGATCACCATTGCCATCGCCCCATGTTTTGCGCCGATTTGCCTTTGTCATTGCGACCGGCCGACCCGATCATCGGTGATTGCTGATCGGCGATGCCTTGCACCGATTGCCACTACCTGCTTGTGCCGATTGGGATTTGCCGCTTAGATCTAGGCCGTTGATCGACCAGATCTAACAGTTGCTGTGATTTGGACTATTTTTCATGGTTTTGGAGTGTTTTTTCCTCCCGATAGTGTATTTCCGCCCTTCCAAGGGCTCTCCCCTTGCGATGGTTTTGACTTTGAATGATCCTTAAGAGGATTTTGAAGACTTTTGGGGCATACTTGGATCCTTTGGCATGATTTTAAGCAAACCTTGGAGACTTTGGGAGTGTTTTCGGGTCCATTTTTGGGCCAAACACCTCCAAGGCTAACATTGGCTCCTTCTGGGGATTAAATCCTCCCTGTGAGGTTTCAAGAACTATAGAACAATGCCTTCATACAAAACAAGCTTAAAAACATTGCCCAGTATTCCATTGGGCATGGAGTCTAATTAAGCCTACGCTAAAACCTATAAAAGAACATGCTTGCAATCATTAAGGCTCAAAAACCTTAAACAACATAAATCTTCAAAAACTGGCTATCTACTGGACCATCAAAACTATTTCTCCTCCTCTCGGCTGGCCTATCAACTGGTTCATCAAAGATCTGCAAAATTGGGTTGATCTGATCATCTACCTCAAAACGTTTAGGGCATTTGACCTTATCAGGTAGAGATGGCTCATCCCCTCTTTGTATGCTCTCATCCTTGGATGTTCTTCATGGGAGCCTTTGTACACCTGCTGAACAACAATGATTGCCGTGTACTTGTCTGTGTCGTTTGTGGCCTACACAATTGATATGAATGTTGAACCAATGTATTCTTGTGTGTGGGACACAAAGACTTCATCTGCCCCTGCATCTTTCATAGAACAATCCACATCCAAGGAGATGTCCCAAAACTGTGCATCCTCTTCCTCTGTGATCTGACAAACTGTCCTTCCAAGATATGTGGAGGCCACCTAGGCAAGCTTCGGAATATCAAGACAGATATTATCCATATAAGTCTTGGCCATTGGATTCTGGCCTGCTCCAGTGCCTAATGGGAAATTATGAGGGATTGTCACTTGATCAGACAAAGGAACAAAAGATGATGGGGAACTGATCTCATCCTTTTTAATCATTGGGTTGGGGATAACCACAGGTTGGCCAATTTGAAGATCTTCATAGTCATTGGAAGCTGAGCTGGCTTTAGGCTCAGGCTCTTCAAGGATGGTGGGACCTGCTGCTGGCTGCTTCTGCTGATAATCTTGTTGTTCTGCAGGGACAAAAAAATCATAAGCAGTGCCTCTGGATAATGACTTCTCATAGGCAGCTCTGGTTAAGAAAGGGGCATTGCCCTTATCTTCCATACCATGGACCTCCTCTTCTTCAAACTGCTCTTCTTCCATGACTATATTTTGAAAAAGGGTTTTCACCCTTTGGTCTTCGTTTGCATTTTTGTTTCTTTGCAAAATCTGCAACTGCTCCTTTGCTCCTCTATATAGATTTGGCTTTGGAAGAGCAAAGGTACTAGGAGCTCCTGCTTCCTCAGAATGCTTCTCAGCCTTTAATTTGGAAACTTTAGAGGCTAATAACTCTATCATCCTGGCCATTTTATCGATCTTAAGATCTGAGGATGATGAGAGCTCTGCTCCCTGTCTTCTCCTATCAGTTTTACCTGCGAGCCTCTCTGCAGTTATGATGTTTGATTCTACCTCAAAGGCTACATTTTGCATATTAGCCAAACAAGAACATCTTCTCTCTCTTAACAACAGGCAGAACTGAAAATCGAAGGCATTGCCATAAGTGATCATAGCAGAAGTAGGGGTAGGTTTCTCTTCATATGGTATTCTACTGTACATATGGTTGAATCTCTTGTTGAAATCGAACAGCAGCTCACCATTCTCCCTCTGCAAGTTCCCATATTCAGTATGATAATAGAGCAGATCTTTCTTATGCCCCCAATGCTTTAGGAACACATCATCTAAGGCCTCCATCTAGGCTTTGGACAAAAGCCCTCATCCACACATCATCTTCATTAATATCTAGATTATCAGTATAGCTATAAAAGGACTCTAGATGTTCTTTAGCTGATACTCCCTCTGTACCAGTAAACTTAGGCATATATTTATGATAATCTCCTGTAGGCATGGCATTTAAAGGAACAGGCAAGAACAAGGGTCCATACCTAGCAGCTATGATTCTTTCCATCTTTGTGGGTGCTTGCTGGCTTGCCATGACTGGGAAAGGTGGAAGGGTACTGGTCGTTTGGATGATAGAACGCTGAGAAACGATCAACAGAGCAAGAGGGCACTGATGGACTATATAGGGGACTTATCGAACAAGGAGCTCTATGAATATCTGAAGGTATTTCTTCACTAGCAGATATACATGGGATTTTTAGGCTTATCTGATCCTGAAGCTCCTTTCTACAAAGTTTTCTTCTGGTTAACGATCTTCTCAAGGTCAGGCACTAGGTCAACTGGTGATTTTTGAGGATTTCTTCGAGTATGCCTCACAAATTGAGCCAGGACTGAAATGTGGAGTTGCCAAAGGTTGGTCTTCCTCCAGTGGAGTTTCCAGATAGATGATTACAACCAGAAATGTGCCCAGACTTTGTCTATCATCAAAATATGGAACTGTGTCGTTCTCCCAGGGAAGTTGAGCTTCAATCTCCTCTCCTCGGCAACGGTGCCAATTAATGTTATCACACCAAGAAACTCTCCTAGGTTGTATCTCGGAGATTCTCGGGAACATTACAAAGTCAACATAATGTTGGAAATGGATGAATGGAAGGAATGATGCTTGTTCAAGCTAGATAACCACTTCTACTATGCTTAACTCCAGACATGGGTGAACACCCCCACACTACAAGGCTTTAGACCACCAATTACTGACAGTTTGAGGATTAGGTGAGTATGGAGAATACCGACCACACCAGTAGATGCACAAGACCATGTGATGTCCGGCTGCAACCAGTAAAAAGGTCTACCAATCTATTTCCTAATACACAGATAGGATGACAGTTCTCTGGCATTAAGTTAACATAATCCTGCATAACACATTCAATGATACATACTATACTTCAACACAGAGGTAGGATGACAGCTCCTCTAATGCTAAACATCAAGAGTACATGAAAACTGCATAAGAGGCACAACCTAGAATAGAATAGAAGTGGAAAGTGAGCAATTAATAGCAAGAAGCTTGTATTAGCTGAAAATGAAGACCAGACGCTGCAAGTATCAAAGTAGTTACAGTCTCCAGAAGTTGAACCTTACATCAAATAACAACCATCAACCCTGATTACATCTGTGTTCTGGGTATATATAGAGTTTCTTTACAAAAATGCTCTGCTACTCTAGGCGTGGAGGGGTCATAATTGACCACCAACCGCTTTAACTCTCTGATGGAGTCTCTGCTACAATCTGCTTGTTTTAATGAATGAAATTAATCTTCTCGAATGCTCTGCTATACTTCTCAAGCAGGTGGAGTGTAATATGAATGAATTCCATAACTGGTAAATGCGTTGATCTGCTCGAGGCATGTCCTCTTCACCTCGACCATATTGTTTCTTGAATGCAGTTGTTGAAGATGAAATACTTTGGGCTGCATCGTGTTGTGCTGTCGCCTTTCCACTTCCAACCTTCTGTCACTATCTCTCGGACTCTTTTAGGTGATGGAATGGCTATTCGAGCCTTTGTGATCTCTTGAAAATACTTAATAACAATTGTTTTGTGTTGTATACAGAAAATGCTGTAATACTGAGAAATCCCACCCATTCTGCTTCTTTTGGGCTTCAAAAAGTCCATAAACATGATTAATTCCTTTATCAGGTCCGCTCTTCAGGTCGCTATCGCATATTGCAGCCAACCGATTCCCTCGCTTCCCTTTGTATTTGGAAATTCATAAAAACGTTGGAAAACATGAAAAATTTCCTTTGGCGGACTTCAAAATATATATATTTCACTTCCTGGACCCTTTCAAGTCCGGGCTTCATCACTATTGGCGCTCTCCCAAGGTTCCTTTTTATTTCGTTGTATAAAAAAATACATGAAAAATGCATTAAACAAGGCTTTGGCGCGGACCTGAAATTTTATAAGAAATCATTTATAACGCCATCAGGTTCGGCCCATCGGGTCACATGCATGTATATGTAAAGGCCCTGCCCCTTTGGTTTCCGCTGATAGCGATATAGTGATGTGATGTGGGCCGTCGATCTGCGCACGCAATCGACGGTCCACACTGCATCGCTGATCGCAATCGCGATGCCCCTTCTGTCCATGCCGATACCGCCGATTTGGTTTGGGTCGTCGATCCGCATGCATGATTGATGGTCCTCGTTTAATCACCGATCACCATTGCCATCGCCCCATGTTTTGCGCCAATTTGCCTTTTCCATTGCGACCTGCCGACCCGATCATCGGTGATCGCTGATCAATGATGCCTTGCACCGATTGCGATTTGCCGCTTAGATATGGGCTATTGATCGGCCAGATCTAACAGCTGCTGTGACTTGGACTATTTTTCATGGTTTTGGATTGTTTTTGCCTCCTGATAGTGTATTTCCGCCCTTCCAGGGGCTCTCCCCTTGTGATGGTTTTGACTTTGAATGATCCTTAAGAGGATTTTGAAGACTTTTGGGGCATACTTGGATCCTTTGGCATGATTTTAAGCAAACCTTGGAGACTTTGGGAGTGTTTTCGGGTCCATTTTTGGGCCAAATGCCTCCAACGCTAACAGGACCCACCTTAATAATTATGGTATAACTTTGGAATTTAGGAATGCTCTCCTAGGTTGTTGGTTGTCCAGCTTGGCCTAGAGACTAGCCTGGATTTCAAGTTATGTAAATCATTTAATAAACTTACAATTAGAAAAAAGAATACAATTTATTTTCTTTAAATTGATTCATCATTCAACAAACATTTATTCAGTAAATAGAATAAGTGATGCATAGATTCATCATTCAACAAAAATTTATTCAATAAATAGAATAAGTGATGCATAACCAATCAAATACTTATCTTTCTTTAATTGTCTAGCCAACCACTAAACTACTAGGGACAAGAGTGCTCCACCCAACCAGTGAATATGGTATTTGCTACTAGAACCCCTTCTCCCCCGGAAAGTCAATAAGGGCAAAGGCACCTTTGGAGATTTTCCATTCAAATTTATGTGGACCAATACAAACACCATCAATTGTTGGCATCCATTATTTATTGACCTTCATCGATGACTACACAAGGAAGACATGGGTCTATCTCCTAAAACAGAAAAGTGAAGTGTTTGAGCGCTTTCACCAACACAAAGCTCTTGTTGAGAAGTAAAGTGGACACTACATCAAAGTCTTGAGGACTGAGAGAGGTGGAGAATACATCTCAAATGACTTCCTTCGATTTTGCAGGGAGCATGGAATTCACAAACAATTTACAAAAAGATACACACCTTAACAAAATGGTGTCGCGAAAGGAAGAATAGGAGCATTATGGAAATGGCAAGGAGTATGTTGAAGGAAAATCATTTGACAAATGATTATTGCACTAAATCTATCGCTTGTGCAACATATATCATGAATAGATGTCCAACCAAAATTATCCAAAACGTAGTTCCTGAAGAGTTATGGAGTGGAAGAAAGCATAGTGTCACTCACATGAGAGTCTTTGGTTGTGTGGCATATGCACATATACCGGATGAGTTGAGGAAGAAGTTGGATAGGAAGGGAGAGAAATGCATATTTGTTGGATATCTTGATGAATCCAAAACATACAAGTTCTGCAATCCACCAAGCAAGAAAGTCATAATCAGAAGAGATGTGTAGTTCGTAGAAGAGAAAGCATGAGATGGAAGTTTAGAGAAAACAGTCAATGTGAAAGCATGTATACAACATGAGGACAAAGAGGAATTGACAGCATCAAGAAATTCCTCAACATTGAGTCCCTCTACTCCTATTCAAGCGCAACAAAGCAGGAAGCAAGAAACGCCATCAACAAATACTATGACAACGTCGCACAATCAAGTAAGTGATTCTCCAAGCACACCGCAAAGTGCAACACCAAGTGTCATGTCAAGCCCATCATCAACAAGCACAAGAAGACCAAAATTCAGAAATTTGAATGAGATTTATGAACATATAAAGTTGATAGTAGCGTTGGTCTAAATTTCTTATTTGCATTATTTTGTCATGTAGATGATCCAATCCATTTTGAGGAAGCATTCGAAGAAAAAAAATGGGTTGCGGAAATGGACGAAGAAATAGAAGCAATAGAAAAGAATGACACATGGGAGTTAGTGAACCTTCTACAAGGAAAATATGTCATTGTAGTGAAGTGGGTCTATAAGACCAAGAGCAATGTCGACAGTAAGATTGAAAGGCACAAAGAAATTCTAGTTGTCAAAGGATACAATCAACAACATGGAATAGATTATGCAGAGAAATTTTCTCGAGTCGCGATGATGGAGACAATGCATACAGTTGTGGCGATTCTCGCACAACATAATTGGAAAGTGTATCAAATGGATGTAAAATAAGAATTCTTTAATGGAGTGCTGAAAGAGGAAGTTTATGTTGCGTAACCACTTGGTAATGAGGTAGAAGGCCAAGAAGACAAAGTGTATCGATTGAGGAAATCTCTTTATGGGCTGAAGCAAGCACTGCGTGCACGGTATGACAGGATTGATGATTACTCGCTGGACAATGGTTTCAACAAATGTGATGGTGAACCTACTCTCTACATCAAAGGGAGTGACCTATAAGATTCTTATTGTTGTCTTATATGTAGATGATTTGATTTTTACAGGCAGTGATGATTTCCTCATCGTTGATTTCAAAGAAGTCATGAAGAGTGAATTTTAAATGACTAATTTGGGGTTGTTAAGGTATTTTTTGGGCATGGAAGTGAAGAAAATAGAAAATGGCATTTTTATTTGTCAAGAAAAGTATGTAGAAGACATTTTGGAGGGATTTAATATGCATAACAGCCAGCCCACACCAACTCCAACTATCATGGGATTGAAGTTGAGAAAAGAAGATTGCAACAACAACGTCAATCCGATATTATTCAAAAGTATGATAGGCAGCTTGATATATTTGACACCTAAGGAGATGCATTGGAAAGAAACCAAGAGAATTCTAAGGTATGTCAATGGGACAAAACAATATAGTATTTTGTACACTACAATAGATGATTTCAAGTTGGTTGGTTACACTCATAGTGATTGGGCAGGAATTGTCAATGATAGAAAAATCACATCAGGATATGTTTTTCACTTGGGGTCCAAAGTCATGGGCCTCCAAGAAGCAGCCAATAGTGTCACTGTTAATAGCAGAAGCTGGATATCTCAAAATAAAATTCGCAGCATGTCAAGTAGTTTGGATGAGAAGGACGTTGATGGATCTTCACCATGACCAATGGGTAACGACAACTATTTTCTGTGATAACACTTCCACAATTGCATTATCAAAGAATTATGTCTTCCACAATAGGACCAAGCATATTGATGCTAAATATCATTTTATTAGAGAGTTGATTAACAATGATGAAATTGTGTTGCAGCACTGTAGGTCACAGGAACAATTTGCTAATATTTTCACAAAGTCATTCGCACGTGAAAGTTTTGTTTATCTCAGAGATTGTTTGGGAATTGTTGATGGTGACAGTTATGGTTAAGAGGGCGTGTTGCAAATATGTATCCCAACCACCGCATTAAACACTCTGATAGTAGCCATACTTGTCAAAAGTATTTTTGCAGGTTGCGATTTTATGTACACGCGGAAGGACTAAAGTCTGAGAAGAAGTACAACGATGACCATTTTGATACACAACAGAGAGTTTAAGGCACTTAATGAATTTTTTTTAAATACGTATGGGAAAGAATTCACTCTATGGCTATTACCCACACTCCACAACATTTGAAAGTTCAGAAAACCAATTATTATGTCAAATCGCCCATGCTGTGTATTAATGTTTTCTCTCTCATGAATTAATGAGTCAAATGTATGTTTTGTATAAATATGAATGTAAATGTCATTTGAAATGTTGAGTGAGAGTGAGTCTGAGATGTCAAGAGAAAATCGTGGAGGAAATTTTGGTGGGTGTTTGAAAACAAAAGTTATTCTGTTTCACTGTGTGTTACTCTACAACCCCTAGTGAAGTGTAAATCGCTATAAACCTTATTTTTACTTAGTGAATGAGCCACCATCTCATATGAATGTATTTCATGAATTAGAATTTAATCCAAAGTATTAATTAGTTGCTCCAAGATTACTTTGGTTTTCCGTGAGTTATTTTATGTGGTTTACTTAAGCCTTTTTCCAAGGTGCAACTCTAGTGGGAAGCATTACTCTTTAAAGTGATATGGTCCTAGATAGATGATAGAATTTGTACAATTTAACATGTCTTCATTCAGTGCCTAGTTTATGCATCTCATGTTTTGGCAAGTTCTATATACTAGTTTTTGTTTTCTTCTTCTAGAATTTTCATACACTTACTAAACTCATTTGAGTCCCTAAGTCTTTTTGTGTTCTTACTGGGTAACTATGACCTTACACGACCTTGCCATTTCCTTAAATCATAACCGATTAAGCCCCTCAAGATAGAGAAATTCAATAGTATTTGACATCACTATCACAGTTTCACGTTTCAACAACCTTGGGTCTTGGGTCTAAAATCAATGACCGACATATTTAATTGTTTTAGTCTAAGACGTATGTTTTAGTTACTTAAGTTCTCTCCTTAGGCTTAGTGGTAAGTTTTGGCTCCTTCTTACAAGGAATTTATTATCTTTCATATTCCTTGATATTGTTTACTGGATACTGTCATGTATTTAATTCATTATAATACATTATGGGCTCTATTCCTTGTTACTTGAACAATTAGCCATTTTCTATTCCTTTACGTACGTGCTAAGGTTTGTAAATAGTATTAAATTGTAATTTTACTTGTCTTACAACTTTCCTTTATGTAATGGGCTTCCTTCTTTCAATTACTTCATTACCACAATGTTAGGGTTTTATACCCATCACATTTTCTTGTTTTAGTTTTTTTTTTTAATTTATATGTCTAGATTTTATGACAAGTAATATTCTTTGTGATGCCAATTTGGAGAGCCCATAATATTCTATATGATTGCAATGAATTATGTTGTGACCCATTTTCCACTGTCAACTACACTAGAATTTATTTATTGTAATGGTTACATATATCAATGGTTAACTTGTGTTGAATATAATAGCAAGTATACAAAATTCAAGTCTACAGAATTTGTTATCTTCCTATAACCCCTTTTTGTTGAGAATTTATAGATGGGCTCTAATATCAGGACCTGTTATCACCCCAAGAAACTCTCCTAGGTTGTATCTCGGAGATGCTCGGGAACATTACAAACTCAACATAATGTTGGAAATGGATGAATGGAAGGAATGATGCTTGTTCAAGCCAGATAACCACTTCTACTATGCTTAACTCCAGACATGGGTGAACACCGCCAGACTACAAGGCTTTAGACCACCAATTGCTCACAGTTTGAGGATTAGGTGAGTATGGAGAATACTGACCACACCAGTAGATGCACAAGACCATGTGATGGCCGACTGCAACTAGTAAAAAGGTCTGCACATCTATTTCCTAATACACAGACAGGATGATAGCTCTCTGGCATTAAGTTAACAGAAACCTGCATAACACATTCAATGATACATACTAGACTTCAACACAGAGGTAGGATGACAACTCCTCTAATGCTAAACATCAAGAGTACATGAAAACTGCATAACAGGCACAACCTAGAATAGAATAGAAGTGGAAAGTGAGCAATTAATAGCAAGAAGCTTGTATTAGCTGAAAATGAAGACCAGACGCTGCAAGTATCAAAGTAGTTACAGTCTCCAGAAGTTGAACCTTACATCAAATAACAACCATCAACCCTGATTACATCTGTGTTCTGGGTATATATAGAGTTTCTTTACAAAAATGCTCTGCTATTCTAGGCGTGGAGGGGTCATAATTGACCACCAACCGCTTTAACTCTCTGATGGAGTCTCTGCTACAATTTTCTTGCTTTAATGAATGAAATTGATCTTCTTGGATGCTCTGTTGTACCTATTGAGCAGGTGGAGTGTAATATGGATGAATTCCATAACTGATAAATGCGCTGATCTGCCCGAGGCACGTCCTCTTCCCCTCGGCCATACTGTTTCTTGAATGGAGTTGTTGAAGATGAAATACTCCGGGCCGCATTGTGTTGTGTTGTCGCATTTCAACTTCCAACCTTCTATCTCTGTCTCTCAGCCTCTTTTAGGTGATGGAATGGCTATTCAGGCCTTTGTGATCTCTTGAAAATGCTTAATAATGATTGTTTTCTGTTGTATATAGAAAATGTTGTAATACAGAGAAATCCCACCCATTCTGCTTCTTTTGGGCTTCAAAAAGTCCATAAACATGATTAATTCCTTTATCGGGTCCGCCCTTCAAGTCGCTGTCGCATATCGCAGCCGACCGATTCCTTCGCTTCCCTTTGTATTTGGAAATTCAGAAAAAACACTGGAAAACATGAAAAATTGCCTTTGGCAGACTTCAAAATATATAAATTTCACTTCCCGGACCCTTTCGGGTCCAGGCTTCATTGCTATCAGCGCTCGCCCAAGGTTCCTTTGTATTTCATTGTATAAAAAAATACACGAAAAATGCATTAAACAAGGCTTTGGCACGAACCTGAAATTTTATAAGAAATCATTTACAACGTCATCGGGTCCAGCCCATCGGGTCGCATGCATGTATATGTAAAGGCCCTACCCCTTTGGTTTCCCCCGATAGCGATATAGCGATGCGATGTGGGCTGTCGATTCGCGTGCGCGATCGATGGTCCACATTGCATCGCTGATCGCAATCGCAATGCCCCTTCTATCCGTGCCGATACCGCCGATTCGCCTCCACCGATTTGGTTTGTGCCATCGATCCACGTGCATGATCGATGGTCCTCATTTAATCACCGATCACCATTGCCATCGCCCCATGTTTTGCGCCGATTTGCCTTTGTCATTGCGACCGGCCGACCCGATCATCGGTGATTGCTGATCGGCGATGCCTTGCACCGATTGCCACTACCTGCTTGTGCCGATTGGGATTTGCCGCTTAGATCTAGGCCGTTGATCGACCAGATCTAACAGTTGCTGTGATTTGGACTATTTTTCATGGTTTTGGAGTGTTTTTTCTTCCCGATACTGTATTTCCGCCCTTCCAAGGGCTCTCCCCTTGCGATGGTTTTGACTTTGAATGATCCTTAAGAGGATTTTGAAGACTTTTGGGGCATACTTGGATCCTTTGGCATGATTTTAAGCAAACCTTGGAGACTTTGGGAGTGTTTTCGGGTCCATTTTTGGGCCAAACACCTCCAAGGCTAACATTGGCTCCTTCTGGGGATTAAATCCTCCCTGTGAGGTTTCAAGAACTATAGAACAATGCCTTCATACAAAACAAGCTTAAAAACATTGCCCAGTATTCCATTGGGCATGGAGTCTAATTAAGCCTACGCTAAAACCTATAAAAGAACATGCTTGCAATCATTAAGGCTCAAAAACCTTAAACAACATAAATCTTCAAAGACTGGCTATCTACTGGACCATCAAAACTATTTCTCCTCCTCTCGGCTGGCCTATCAACTGGTTCATCAAAGATCTGCAAAATTGGGTTGATCTGATCATCTACCTCAAAACGTTTAGGGCATTTGACCTTATCAGGTAGAGATGGCTCATCCCCTCTTTGTATGCTCTCATCCTTGGATGTTCTTCATGGGAGCCTTTGTACACCTGCTGAACAACAATGATTGCCGTGTACTTGTCTGTGTCGTTTGTGGCCTACACAATTGATATGAATGTTGAACCAATGTATTCTTGTGTGTGGGACACAAAGACTTCATCTGCCCCTGCATCTTTCATAGAACAATCCACATCCAAGGAGATGTCCCAAAACTGTGCATCCTCTTCCTCTGTGATCTGACAAACTGTCCTTCCAAGATATGTGGAGGCCACCTAGGCAAGCTTCGGAATATCAAGACAGATATTATCCATATAAGTCTTGGCCATTGGATTCTAGCCTGCTCCAGTGCCTAATGGGAAATTATGAGGGATTGTCACTTGATCAGACAAAGGAACAAAAGATGATGGGGCACTGATCTCATCCTTTTTAATCATTGGGTTGGGGATAACCACAGGTTGGCCAATTTGAAGATCTGCATAGTCATTGGAAGCTGAGCTGGCTTTAGGCTCAGGCTCTTCAAGGATGGTGGGACCTGCTGCTGGCTGCTTCTGCTGATAATCTTGTTGTTCTGCAGGGACAAAAAAATCATAAGCAGTGCCTCTGGATAATGACTTCTCATAGGCAGCTCTGGTTAAGAAAGGGGCATTGCCCTTATCTTCCATACCATGGACCTCCTCTTCTTCAAACTGCTCTTCTTCCATGACTATATTTTGAAAAAGGGTTTTCACCTTTTGGTCTTCGTTTGCATTTTTGTTTCTTTGCAAAATCTGCAACTGCTCCTTTGCTCCTCTATATAGATTTGGCTTTGGAAGAGCAAAGGTACTAGGAGCTCCTGCTTCCTCAGAATGCTGCTCAGCCTTTAATTTGGAAACTTTAGAGGCTAATAACTCTATCATCCTGGCCATTTTATCGATCTTAAGATCTGAGGATGATGAGAGCTCTGCTCCCTGTCTTCTCCTATCAGTTTTACCTTCGAGCCTCTCTGCAGCTATGATGTTTGATTCTACCTCAAAGGCTACATTTTGCATATTAGCCAAACAAGCACATCTTCTCTCTCTTAACAACAGGCATAACTGAGAATCGAAGGCATTGCCATAAGTGATCATAGCAGAAGTAGGGGTAGGTTTCACTTCATATGGTATTCTACTGTACATATGGTTGAATCTCTTGTTGAAATCGAACAGCAGCTCACCATTCTCCCTCTGCAAGTTCCCAAATTCAGTATGATAATAGAGCAGATCTTTCTTATCCCCCCAATGCTTTAGGAACACATCATCTAAGGCCTCAATGTCTGCTATAGACCTAGGGGTTAATTCTCTGAACCATTTTCTAGCTTCTCCATCTAGGCTTTGGACAAAAGCCCTCATCCACACATCATCTTCATTAATATCTAGATTATCAACATAGCTATAAAAGGACTCTAGATGTTCTTTAGCTGATACTCCCTTTGTACCAGTAAACTTAGGCATATATTTATGATAATCTCCTGTAGGCATGGCATTTAAAGGAACAGGTAAGAACAAGGGTCCATAACTAGCAGCTATGATTCTTTCCATCTTTGTGGGTGCTTGCTGGCTTGCCATGACTGGGAAAGGTGGAAGGGTACTAGTCGTTTGGATGATAGAACGCTGAGAAACGATCAACAGAGCAAGAGGGCACTGATGGACTATATAGGGGACTTATCGAACAAGGAGCTCTATGAATATCTGAAGGTATTTCTTCACTAGCAGATATACATGGGATTTTTAGGCTTATCTGATCCTGAAGCTCCTTTCTGCAAAGTTTTCTTCTGCTTAACGATCTTCTCAAGGTCAGGCACTAGGTCAACTGGTGATTTTTGAGGATTTCTTCGAGTATGCCTCACAAATTGAGCTAGGACTGAAATGTGGAGTTGCCAAAGGTTGGTCTTCCTCCAGTGGAGTTTCCAGATAGATGATTACAACCAGAAATGTGCCCAGACTTTGTCTATCATCAAAATATGGAACTGTTCCGTTCTCCCAGGGAAGTTGAGCTTCAATCTCCTCTCCTCGGCAACGGTGCCAATTAATGTTATCACACTAAGAAACTCTCCTAGGTTGTATCTCGGAGATTCTCGGGAACATTACAAAGTCAACATAATGTTGGAAATGGATGAATGGAAGGAATGATGCTTGTTCAAGCTAGATAACCACTTCTACTATGCTTAACTCCAGACATGGGTGAACACCCCCACACTACAAGGCTTTAGACCACCAATTACTGACAGTTTGAGGATTAGGTGAGTATGGAGAATACCGACCACACCAGTAGATGCACAAGACCATGTGATGTCCGGCTGCAACCAGTAAAAAGGTCTACCAATCTATTTCCTAATACACAGATAGGATGACAGTTCTCTGGCATTAAGTTAACATAATCCTGCATAACACATTCAATGATACATACTATACTTCAACACAGAGGTAGGATGACAGCTCCTCTAATGCTAAACATCAAGAGTACATGAAAACTGCATAACAGGCACAACCTAGAATAGAATAGAAGTGGAAAGTGAGCAATTAATAGCAAGAAGCTTGTATTAGCTGAAAATGAAGACCAGACGCTGCAAGTATCAAAGTAGTTACAGTCTCCAGAAGTTGAACCTTACATCAAATAACAACCATCAACCCTGATTACATCTGTGTTCTGGGTATATATAGAGTTTCTTTACAAAAATGCTCTGCTACTCTAGGCGTGGAGGGGTCATAATTGACCACCAACCGCTTTAACTCTCTGATGGAGTCTCTGCTACAATCTGCTTGTTTTAATGAATGAAATTGATCTTCTCGAATGCTCTGCTATACTTCTCAAGCAGGTGGAGTGTAATATGAATGAATTCCATAACTGATAAATGCGTTGATCTGCTCGAGGCATGTCCTCTTCACCTCGACCATATTGTTTCTTGAATGCAGTTGTTGAAGATGAAATACTTTGGGCTGCATCGTGTTGTGCTGTTGCCTTTCCACTTCCAACCTTCTGTCACTATCTCTCGGACTCTTTTAGGTGATGGAATGGCTATTCGAGCCTTTGTGATCTCTTGAAAATACTTAATAACGATTGTTTTGTGTTGTATACAGAAAATGCTGTAATACTGAGAAATCCCACCCATTCTGCTTCTTTTGGGCTTCAAAAAGTCCATAAACATGATTAATTCCTTTATCAGGTCTGCTCTTCAGGTCGCTATCGCATATTGCAGCCAACCGATTCCCTTGCTTCCCTTTGTATTTGGAAATTCATAAAAACGTTGGAAAACATGAAAAATTTCCTTTGGCGGACTTCAAAATATATATATTTCACTTCCTGGACCCTTTCAAGTCCGGGCTTCATCACTATTGGCGCTCTCCCAAGGTTCCTTTTTATTTCGTTGTATAAAAAAATACATGAAAAATGCATTAAACAAGGCTTTGGCGCGGACCTGAAATTTTATAAGAAATCATTTATAACGCCATCAGGTTCGGCCCATCGGGTCACATGCATGTATATGTAAAGGCCCTGCCCCTTTGGTTTCCGCTGATAGCGATATAGTGATGTGATGTGGGCCGTCGATCTGCGCATGCAATCGACGGTCCACACTGCATCGCTGATCGCAATCGCGATGCCCCTTCTGTCCATGCCGATACCGCCGATTCGCCTCCGCCGATCCACATGCATGATTGATGGTCCTCGTTTAATCACCGATCACCATTGCCATCGCCCCATGTTTTGCGCCAATTTGCCTTTGCCATTGCGACCTGCCGACCCGATCATCGGTGATCGCTGATCAATGATGCCTTGCACCGATTGCGATTTGCCGCTTAGATATGGGCTATTGATCGGCCAGATCTAACAGCTGCTGTGATTTGGACTATTTTTCATGGTTTTGGATTGTTTTTGCCTCCTGATAGTATATTTCCGCCCTTCCAGGGGCTCTCCCCTTGTGATGGTTTTGACTTTGAATGATCCTTAAGAGGATTTTGAAGACTTTTGGGGCATACTTGGATCCTTTGGCATGATTTTAAGCAAACCTTGGAGACTTTGGGAGTGTTTTCGGGTCCATTTTTGGGCCAAATGCCTCCAACGCTAACAGGACCCACCTTAATAATTATGGTATACCTTTGGAATTTAGGAATGCTCTCGTAGGTTGTTGGTTGTCCAACTTGGCCTAGAGACTAACCTGGATTTCAAGTTATGTAAATCATTTAATAAACTTACAATTAGAAAAAAGAATACAATTTATTTTCTTTAAATTGATTCATCATTCAACAAACATTTATTCAGTAAATAGAATAAGTGATGCATAGATTCATCATTCAACAAAAATTTATTCAATAAATAGAATAAGTGATGCATAACCAATCAAATACTTATCTTTCTTTAATTGTCTAGCCAACCACTAAACTACTAGGGACAAGAGTGCTCCACCCAACCAGTGAATATGGTATTTGCTACTAGAACCCCTTCTCCCCCGGAAAGTCAATAAGGGCAAAGGCACCTTTGGAGATTTTCCATTCAAATTTATGTGGACCAATACAAACACCATCAATTGTTGGCATCCATTATTTATTGACCTTCATCGATGACTACACAAGGAAGACATGGGTCTATCTCCTAAAACAGAAAAGTGAAGTGTTTGAGCGCTTTCACCAACACAAAGCTCTTGTTGAGAAGTAAAGTGGACACTACATCAAAGTCTTGAGGACTGAGAGAGGTGGAGAATACATCTCAAATGACTTCCTTCGATTTTGCAGGGAGCATGGAATTCACAAACAATTTACAAAAAGATACACACCTTAACAAAATGGTGTCGCGAAAGGAAGAATAGGAGCATTATGGAAATGGCAAGGAGTATGTTGAAGGAAAATCATTTGACAAATGATTATTGCACTAAATCTATCGCTTGTGCAACATATATCATGAATAGATGTCCAACCAAAATTATCCAAAACGTAGTTCCTGAAGAGTTATGGAGTGGAAGAAAGCATAGTGTCACTCACATGAGAGTCTTTGGTTGTGTGGCATATGCACATATACCGGATGAGTTGAGGAAGAAGTTGGATAGGAAGGGAGAGAAATGCATATTTGTTGGATATCTTGATGAATCCAAAACATACAAGTTCTGCAATCCACCAAGCAAGAAAGTCATAATCAGAAGAGATGTGTAGTTCGTAGAAGAGAAAGCATGAGATGGAAGTTTAGGGAAAACAGTCAATATGAAAGCATGTATACAACATGAGGACAAAGAGGAATTGACAGCATCAAGAAATTCCTCAACATTGAGTCCCTCTACTCCTATTCAAGCGCAACAAAGCAGGAAGCAAGAAACGCCATCAACAAATACTATGACAACGTCGCACAATCAAGTAAGTGATTCTCCAAGCACGCCGCAAAGTGCAACACCAAGTGTCATGTCAAGCCCATCATCAACAAGCACAAGAAGACCAAAATTCAGAAATTTGAATGAGATTTATGAACATATAAAGTTGATAGTAGCGTTGGTCTAAATTTCTTATTTGCATTATTTTGTCATGTAGATGATCCAATCCATTTTGAGGAAGCATTCGAAGAAAAAAAATGGGTTGCGGAAATGGACGAAGAAATAGAAGCAATAGAAAAGAATGACACATGGGAGTTAGTGAACCTTCTACAAGGAAAATATGTCATTGTAGTGAAGTGGGTCTATAAGACCAAGAGCAATGTCGACAGTAAGATTGAAAGGCACAAAGAAATTCTAGTTGTCAAAGGATACAATCAACAACATGGAATAGATTATGCAGAGAAATTTTCTCCAATCGCGATGATGGAGACAATGCATACAGTTGTGGCGATTCTCGCACAACATAATTGGAAAGTGTATCAAATGGATGTAAAATAAGAATTCTTGAATGGAGTACTGAAAGAGGAAGTTTATGTTGCGTAACCACTTGGTAATGAGGTAGAAGGCCAAGAAGACAAAGTGTATCGGTTGAGGAAATCTCTTTATGGGCTGAAGCAAGCACTGCGTGCACGGTAGGACAGGATTGATGATTACTCGCTGGACAATGGTTTCAACAAATGTGATGGTGAACCTACTCTCTACATCAAAGGGAGTGACCTATAAGATTCTTATTGTTGTCTTATATGTAGATGATTTGATTTTTACAGGCAGTGATGATTTCCTCATCGCTGATTTCAAAGAAGTCATGAAGAGCGAATTTTAAATGACTAATTTGGGGTTGTTAAGGTATTTTTTTGGCATGGAAGTGAAGAAAATAGAAAATGGCATTTTTATTTGTCAAGAAAAGTATGTAGAAGACATTTTGGAGGGATTTAATATGCATAACAGCCAGCCCACACCAACTCCAACTATCATGGGATTGAAGTTGAGAAAAGAAGATTGCAACAACAACGTCAATCCGATATTATTCAAAAGTATGATAGGCAGCTTGATATATTTGACACCTAAGGAGATGCATTGGAAAGAAACCAAGAGAATTCTAAGGTATGTCAATGGGACAAAACAATATAGTATTTTGTACACTACAATAGATGATTTCAAGTTGGTTGGTTACACTCATAGTGATTGGGCAGGAATTGTCAATGATAGAAAAATCACATCAGGATATGTTTTTCACTTGGGGTCCAAAGTCATGGGCCTCCAAGAAGCAGCCAATAGTGTCACTGTTAATAGCAGAAGCTGGATATCTCATAATAAAATTCACAGCATGTCAAGTAGTTTGGATGAGAAGGACGTTGATGGATCTTCACCATGACCAATGGGTAACGACAACTATTTTCTGTGATAACACTTCCACAATTGCATTATCAAAGAATTATGTCTTCCACAATAGGACCAAGCATATTGATGCTAAATATCATTTTATTAGAGAGTTGATTAACAATGATGAAATTGTGTTGCAGCACTGTAGGTCACAGGAACAATTTGCTAATATTTTCACAAAGTCATTCGCACGTGAAAGTTTTGTTTATCTCAGAGATTGTTTGGGAATTGTTGATGGTGACAGTTATGGTTAAGAGGGCGTGTTGCAAATATGTATCCCAACCACCGCATTAAACACTCTGATAGTAGCCATACTTGTCAAAAGTATTTTTGCAGGTTGCGATTTTATGTACACGCGGAAGGACTAAAGTCTGAGAAGAAGTACAACGATGACCATTTTGATACACAACAGAGAGTTTAAGGCACTTAATGAATTTTTTTTAAATACGTATGGGAAAGAATTCACTCTATGGCTATTACCCACACTCCACAACATTTGAAAGTTC
Source organism: Pinus taeda (assembly GCA_000404065.3). Lineage (NCBI taxonomy): Eukaryota > Viridiplantae > Streptophyta > Pinopsida > Pinales > Pinaceae > Pinus > Pinus taeda. The sequence continues at coordinate 111,953 of APFE031423931.1, read as the reverse complement.
AGAAAACCAATCATTATGTAAAATCGCCCATGCTGTGTATTAATGTTTTCTCTCTCATGAATTAATGAGTCAAATGTATGTTTTGTATAAATATGAATGTAAATGTCATTTGAAATGTTGAGTGAGAGTGAGTCTGAGATGTCAAGAGAAAATCGTGGAGGAAATTTTGGTGGGTGTTTGAAAACAAAAGTTATTCTGTTTCACTGTGTGTTACTCTACAACCCCTAGTGAAGTGTAAATCGCTATAAACCTTATTTTTACTTAGTGAATGAGCCACCATCTCATATGAATGTATTTCATGAATTAGAATTTAATCCAAAGTATTAATTAGTTGCTCCAAGATTACTTTGTTTTTCCGTGAGTTATTTTATGTGGTTTACTTAAGCCTTTTTCCAAGGTGCAACTCTAGTGGGAAGCATTACTCTTTAAAGTGATATGGTCCTAGATAGACGATAGAATTTGTACAATTTAACATGTCTTCATTCAGTGCCTAGTTTATGCATCTCATGTTTTGGCAAGTTCTATATACTAGTTTTTGTTTTCTTCTTCTGGAATTTTCATACACTTACTAAACTCATTTGAGTCCCTAAGTCTTTTTGTGTTCTTACTGGGTAACTATGACCTTACACGACCTTGCCATTTCCTTAAATCATAACCGATTAAGCCCCTCAAGATAGAGAAATTCAATAGTATTTGACATCACTATCACAGTTTCACGTTTCAACAACCTTGGGTCTTGGGTCTAAAATCAATGACCGACATATTTAATTGTTTTAGTCTAAGACGTATGTTTTAGTTACTTAAGTTCTCTCCTTAGGCTTAGTGGTAAGTTTTGGCTCCTTCTTACAAGGAATTTATTATCTTTCATATTCCTTGATATTGTTTACTGGATACCGTCATGTATTTAATTCATTATAATACATTATGGGCTCTATTCCTTGTTACTTGAACAATTAGCCATTTTCTATTCCTTTACGTACGTGCTAAGGTTTGTAAATAGTATTAAATTGTAATTTTACTTGTCTTACAACTTTCCTTTATGTAATGGGCTTCCTTCTTTCAATTACTTCATTACCACAATGTTAGGGTTTTATACCCATCACATTTTCTTGTTTTAGTTTTTTTTTTTAATTTATATGTCTAGATTTTATGACAAGTAATATTCTTTGTGATGCCAATTTGGAGAGCCCATAATATTCTATATGATTGCAATGAATTATGTTGTGACCCATTTTCCACTGTCAACTACACTGGAATTTATTTATTGTAATGGTTACATATATCAATGGTTAACTTGTGTTGAATATAATAGCAAGTATACAAAATTCAAGTCTACAGAATTTGTTATCTTCCTATAACCCCTTTTTGTTGAGAATTTATAGATGGGCTCTAATATCAGGACCTGTTATCACCCCAAGAAACTCTCCTAGGTTGTATCTCGGAGATGCTCGGGAACATTACAAACTCAACATAATGTTGGAAATGGATGAATGGAAGGAATGATGCTTGTTCAAGCCAGATAACCACTTCTACTATGCTTAACTCCAGACATGGGTGAACACCGCCAGACTACAAGGCTTTAGACCACCAATTGCTCACAGTTTGAGGATTAGGTGAGTATGGAGAATACTGACCACACCAGTAGATGCACAAGACCATGTGATGGCCGACTGCAACTAGTAAAAAGGTCTGCACATCTATTTCCTAATACACAGACAGGATGATAGCTCTCTGGCATTAAGTTAACAGAAACCTGCATAACACATTCAATGATACATACTAGACTTCAACACAGAGGTAGGATGACAACTCCTCTAATGCTAAACATCAAGAGTACATGAAAACTGCATAACAGGCACAACCTAGAATAGAATAGAAGTGGAAAGTGAGCAATTAATAGCAAAAGAAGCTTGTATTAGCTGAAAATGAAGACCAGACGCTGCAAGTATCAAAGTAGTTACAGTCTCCAGAAGTTGAACCTTACATCAAATAACAACCATCAACCCTGATTACATCTGTGTTCTGGGTATATATAGAGTTTCTTTACAAAAATGCTCTGCTATTCTAGGCGTGGAGGGGTCATAATTGACCACCAACCGCTTTAACTCTCTGATGGAGTCTCTGCTACAATTTTCTTGCTTTAATGAATGAAATTGATCTTCTTGGATGCTCTGTTGTACCTATTGAGCAGGTGGAGTGTAATATGGATGAATTCCATAACTGATAAATGCGCTGATCTGCCCGAGGCACGTCCTCTTCCCCTCGGCCATACTGTTTCTTGAATGGAGTTGTTGAAGATGAAATACTGCGAGCCGCATCATGTTGTGTTGTCGCCTTTCAACTTCCAACCTTCTATCTCTGTCTCTCAGCCTCTTTTAGGTGATGGAATGGCTATTCAGGCCTTTGTGATCTCTTGAAAATGCTTAATAATGATTGTTTTCTGTTGTATATAGAAAATGCTGTAATACTGAGAAATCTCGCCCATTCTGCTTCTTTTGGGCTTCAAAAAGTCCATAAACATGATTAATTCCTTTATCGGGTCCGCCCTTCAAGTCGCTGTCGCATATCGTAGCCGACCGATTCCTTCGCTTCCCTTTGCATTTGGAAATTCATAAAAAACACTGGAAAACATGAAAAATTGCCTTTGGCAGACTTCAAAATATATAAATTTCACTTCCCGGACCCTTTCGGGTCCAGGCTTCATTGCTATCGGCGCTCGCCCAAGGTTCCTTTGTATTTCTTTGTATAAAAAAATACACGAAAAATGCATTAAACAAGGCTTTGGCACGAACCTAAAATTTTATAAGAAATCATTTACAACGCCATCGGGTCCGGCCCATCGAGTCGCATGCATGTATATGTAAAGGCCCTACCCCTTTGGTTTCCCCCGATAGCGATATAGCGATGCGATGTGGGCTGTCAATTCGCGTGCGCGATCGACGGTCCACATAGCATCGCTGATCGCAATCGCAATGCCCCTTCTATCCGTGCCGATACCGCCGATTCGCCTCCGCCGATTTGGTTTGTGCCATCGATCCACGTGCAGGATCGATGGTCCTCATTTAATCACCGATCACCATTGCCATCGCCCCATGTTTTGCGCCGATTTGCCTTTGTCATTGCGACCGGCCGACCCGATCATCGGTGATTGCTGATCGGCGATGCCTTGCACCGATTGCCACTACCTGCTTGTGCCGATTGGGATTTGCCGCTTAGATCTAGGCCGTTGATCGACCAGATCTAACAGTTGCTGTGATTTGGACTATTTTTCATGGTTTTGGAGTGTTTTTTCCTCCCGATAGTGTATTTCCGCCCTTCCAAGGGCTCTCCCCTTGCGATGGTTTTGACTTTGAATGATCCTTAAGAGGATTTTGAAGACTTTTGGGGCATACTTGGATCCTTTGGCATGATTTTAAGCAAACCTTGGAGACTTTGGGAGTGTTTTCGGGTCCATTTTTGGGCCAAACACCTCCAAGGCTAACATTGGCTCCTTCTGGGGATTAAATCCTCCCTGTGAGGTTTCAAGAACTATAGAACAATGCCTTCATACAAAACAAGCTTAAAAACATTGCCCAGTATTCCATTGGGCATGGAGTCTAATTAAGCCTACGCTAAAACCTATAAAAGAACATGCTTGCAATCATTAAGGCTCAAAAACCTTAAACAACATAAATCTTCAAAAACTGGCTATCTACTGGACCATCAAAACTATTTCTCCTCCTCTCGGCTGGCCTATCAACTGGTTCATCAAAGATCTGCAAAATTGGGTTGATCTGATCATCTACCTCAAAAAGTTTAGGGCATTTGACCTTATCAGGTAGAGATGGCTCATCCCCTCTTTGTATGCTCTCATCCTTGGATGTTCTTCATGGGAGCCTTTGTACACCTGCTGAAAAACAATGATTGCCGTGTACTTGTCTGTGTCGTTTGTGGCCTACACAATTGATATGAATGTTGAACCAATGTATTCTTGTGTGTGGGACACAAAGACTTCATCTGCCCCTGCATCTTTCATAGAACAATCCACATCCAAGGAGATGTCCCAAAACTGTGCATCCTCTTCCTCTGTGATCTGACAAACTGTCCTTCCAAGATATGTGGAGGCCACCTAGGCAAGCTTCGGAATATCAAGACAGATATTATCCATATAAGTCTTGGCCATTGGATTCTGGCCTGCTCCAGTGCCTAATGGGAAATTATGAGGGATTGTCACTTGATCAGACAAAGGAACAAAAGATGATGGGGAACTGATCTCATCCTTTTTAATCATTGGGTTGGGGATAACCACAGGTTGGCCAATTTGAAGATCTGCATAGTCATTGGAAGCTGAGCTGGCTTTAGGCTCAGGCTCTTCAAGGATGGTGGGACCTGCTGCTGGCTGCTTCTGCTGATAATCTTGTTGTTCTGCAGGGACAAAAAAATCATAAGCAGTGCCTCTGGATAATGACTTCTCATAGGCATCTCTGGTTAAGAAAGGGGCATTGCCCTTATCTTCCATACCATGGACCTCCTCTTCTTCAAACTGCTCTTCTTCCATGACTATATTTTGAAAAAGGGTTTTCACCCTTTGGTCTTCGTTTGCATTTTTGTTTCTTTGCAAAATCTGCAACTTCTCCTTTGCTCCTCTATATAGATTTGGCTTTGGAAGAGCAAAGGTACTAGGAGCTCCTGCTTCCTCAGAATGCTTCTCAGCCTTTAATTTGGAAACTTTAGAGGCTAGTAACTCTATCATCCTGGCCATTTTATCGATCTTAAGATCTGAGGATGATGAGAGCTCTGCTCCCTGTCTTCTCCTATCAGTTTTACCTTCGAGCCTCTCTGCAGCTATGATGTTTGATTCTACCTCAAAGGCTACATTTTGCATATTAGCCAAACAAGCACATCTTCTCTCTCTTAACAACAGGCAGAACTGAGAATCGAAGGCATTGCCATAAGTGATCATAGCAGAAGTAGGGGTAGGTTTCACTTCATATGGTATTCTACTGTACATATGGTTGAATCTCTTGTTGAAATCGAACAGCAGCTCACCATTCTCCCTCTGCAAGTTCCCAAATTCAGTATGATAATAGAGCTGATCTTTCTTATCCCCCAATGCTTTAGGAACACATCATCTAAAGCCTCAATGTCTGCTATAGACCTAGGGGTTAATTCTCTGAACCATTTTCTAGCTTCTCCATCTAGGCTTTGGACAAAAGCCCTCATCCACACATCATCTTCATTAATATCTAGATTATCAGTATAGCTATAAAAGGACTCTAGATGTTCTTTAGATGATACTCCCTCTGTACCAGTAAACTTAGGCATATATTTATGATAATCTCCTGTAGGCATGGCATTTAAAGGAACAAGCAAGAACAAGGGTCCATACCTAGCAGCTATGATTCTTTCCATCTTTGTCGGTGCTTGCTGGCTTGCCATGACTGGGAAAGGTGGAAGGGTACTGGTCGTTTGGATGATAGAACGCTGAGAAACGATCAACAGAGCAAGAGGGCACTGATGGACTATATAGGGGACTTATCGAACAAGGAGCTCTATGAATATCTGAAGGTATTTCTTCACTAGCAGATATACATGGGATTTTTAGGCTTATCTGATCCTGAAGCTCCTTTCTGCAAAGTTTTCTTCTGCTTAACGATCTTCTCAAGGTCAAGCACTAGGTCAACTGGTGATTTTTGAGGATTTCTTCGAGTATGCCTCACAAATTGAGCTAGGACTGAAATGTGGAGTTGCCAAAGGTTGGTCTTCCTCCAGTGGAGTTTCCAGATAGATGATTACAACCAGAAATGTGCCCAGACTTTGTCTATCATCAAAATATGGAACTGTGTCGTTCTCCCAGGGAAGTTGAGCTTCAATCTCCTCTCCTCGGCAACGGTGCCAATTAATGTTATCACACCAAGAAACTCTCCTAGGTTGTATCTCGGAGATTCTCGGGAACATTACAAAGTCAACATAATGTTGGAAATGGATGAATGGAAGGAATGATGCTTGTTCAAGCTAGATAACCACTTCTACTATGCTTAACTCCAGACATGGGTGAACACCCCCACACTACAAGGCTTTAGACCACCAATTACTGACAGTTTGAGGATTAGGTGAGTATGGAGAATACCGACCACACTAGTAGATGCACAAGACCATGTGATGTCCGGCTGCAACCAGTAAAAAGGTCTACCAATCTATTTCCTAATACACAGATAGGATGACAGTTCTCTGGCATTAAGTTAACATAATCCTGCATAACACATTCAATGATACATACTATACTTCAACACAGAGGTAGGATGACAGCTCCTCTAATGCTAAACATCAAGAGTACATGAAAACTGCATAACAGGCACAACCTAGAATAGAATAGAAGTGGAAAGTGAGCAATTAATAGCAAGAAGCTTGTATTAGCTGAAAATGAAGACCAGACGCTGCAAGTATCAAAGTAGTTACAGTCTCCAGAAGTTGAACCTTACATCAAATAACAACCATCAACCCTGATTACATCTGTGTTCTGGGTATATATAGAGTTTCTTTACAAAAATGCTCTGCTACTCTAGGCGTGGAGGGGTCATAATTGACCACCAACCGCTTTAACTCTCTGATGGAGTCTCTGCTACAATCTGCTTGTTTTAATGAATGAAATTGATCTTCTCGAATGCTCTGCTATACTTCTCAAGCAGGTGGAGTGTAATATGAATGAATTCCATAACTGATAAATGCGTTGATCTGCTCGAGGCATGTCCTCTTCACCTCGACCATATTGTTTCTTGAATGCAGTTGTTGAAGATGAAATACTTTGGGCTGCATCGTGTTGTGCTGTCGCCTTTCCACTTCCAACCTTCTGTCACTATCTCTCGGACTCTTTTAGGTGATGGAATGGCTATTCGAGCCTTTGTGATCTCTTGAAAATACTTAATAACAATTGTTTTGTGTTGTATACAGAAAATGCTGTAATACTGAGAAATCCCACCCATTCTGCTTCTTTTGGGCTTCAAAAAGTCCATAAACATGATTAATTCCTTTATCAGGTCCGCTCTTCAGGTCGCTATCGCATATTGCAGCCAACCGATTCCCTCGCTTCCCTTTGTATTTGGAAATTCATAAAAACGTTGGAAAACATGAAAAATTTCCTTTGGCGGACTTCAAAATATATATATTTCACTTCCTGGACCCTTTCAAGTTCGGGCTTCATCACTATTGGCGCTCTCCCAAGGTTCCTTTTTATTTCATTGTATAAAAAAATACATGAAAAATGCATTAAACAAGGCTTTGGCGCGGACCTGAAATTTTATAAGAAATCATTTATAACGCCATCAGGTTCGGCCCATCGGGTCACATGCATGTATATGTAAAGGCCCTGCCCCTTTGGTTTCCGCTGATAGCGATATAGTGATGTGATGTGGGCCTTCGATTTGCGCACGCAATCGACGGTCCACACTACATCGCTGATCGCAATCGTGATGCCCCTTCTGTCCATGCCGATACCACCGATTCGCCTCCGCCGATTTGGTTTGGGTCGTCAATCCGCATGCATGATTGATGGTCCTCGTTTAATCACCGATCACCATTGCCATCACCCCATGTTTTGCGCCAATTTGCCTTTGCCATTGCGACCTGCCGACCCGATCATCGGTGATCGCTGATCAATGATGCCTTGCACCGATTGCCACTATCTGCTTGTGCCGATTGCGATTTGCCGCTTAGATATGGGCTATTGATCGGCCAGATCTAACAGTTGCTGTGATTTGGACTATTTTTCATGGTTTTGGATTGTTTTTGCCTCCTGATAGTGTATTTCCGCCCTTCCAGGGGCTCTCCCCTTGTGATGGTTTTGACTTTGAATGATCCTTAAGAGGATTTTGAAGACTTTTGGGGCATACTTGGATCCTTTGGCATGATTTTAAGCAAACCTTGGAGACTTTGGGAGTGTTTTCGGGTCCATTTTTGGGCCAAATGCCTCCAAAGCTAACAGGACCCACCTTAATAATTATGGTATACCTTTGGAATTTAGGAATGCTCTCCTAGGTTGTTGGTTGTCCAGCTTGGCCTAGAGACTAACCTAGATTTCAAGTTATGTAAATCATTTAATAAACTTACAATTAGAAAAAAGAATACAATTTATTTTCTTTAAATTGATTCATCATTCAATAAACATTTATTCAGTAAATAGAATAAGTGATGCATAGATTCATCATTCAACAAAAATTTATTCAATAAATAGAATAAGTGATGCATAACCAATCAAATACTTATCTTTCTTTAATTGTCTAGCCAACCACTAAACTACTAGGGACAAGAGTGCTCCACCCAACCAGTGAATATGGTATTTGCTACTAGAACCCCTTCCCCCCCCCCGAGCTATTTTCACTTCCAGACAACTATTGGATCAAGAACCTTCAAAATTTCACCCAAGACCACCTGGTCCCAAGCACCTATAGTCTAGGAACTTTACTTTAAGCACTTAGGCTTCATATAGAATTCTACTGTCCAACCAACTCAAGAAATTTGTATCCTCACAGCATCCTTGCAGAGGGTTTAGTCTTACAATTTCTTCTCCTCAAGGTTGCCTCAGGCTTTCCTCCCTCTACCCTTTGGCTCCTTTGTCCCAACTAAGATTATTTATATCTAGAGAGAGTAATAACTATCTTCTAACTGTCTGGTAAGTGAAACTCTCATTTAGCACTCTTTCCTTTAGTTTTGTAGCTGAACATAGTTAATATTACTATTTAAAAAAAATAAAATAAAGATAAAATAACCTTTATCACCTGTTTCTGGACTTTCACATGGCCCACATTTTTACCAAATTATTTTTGGCAAAAAAAAAATATTTACATATTTTTCTGAGAGGTGTTACATCTTTCCCCCCTTGAGTGAAACACCATCCTCAGCATTTCCTAGCATTCAAAATAGGCTAGAATGTACCTCGCGCATTAAATCTTTTACTCTTATCTTCCAGGTAGCCTCTCATGGTTGAAATTCTTCCATCTCACTTAAACTGGTAAACTTCTTGCTTCTACAACATAATTTTCTCTAAATGAGAATGCGCAGAGGTTCCACGAGGGTTACTCCATCCAGTTTGACCTACATTCATAATTATTATGGTAATTAGTTTCCATCCATTATATATATATATATAGATATATATATATATATATATATATATATATATATATATATATATATATATATATATATTCAATCTTCCTTATGAGCAATATCTAAAAAGGCTATCAATATGCATCATGACCCTGACACAATACTATCCATCGTAGGTTCTTATGTAGGTGGCTTGGTGTATGGTTTGATACGTGGTTGAACTATGACTCTCGTGGTTCATATTTAACTTCGCATAAAAAATAAATAAATTTAAGTATGGAATATACATTGGACTAAGGCAGAGGTTCATATACCTTACTACATGAGGGCTCAATGGTTGATATAATTCCTAAGCATGATTCATAATAAACGGGTTTCAAGTTTGAGTAGTCATGAGCTAAAAAAGATGCATGTTTTCATTAGTTCCCAAACATAGTTTTTTATTCTCAAGGGAAAACCAAACCACATCATGATGTGGTATTGTAAATATTTAGAGAGAGAGAGAGAGAGAGAGAGTTTGAGTAGTCGTGAGCTAAAAAAGATGCATGTTTTCATTAGTTCCCAAACATATTTTTTTATTCTCAAGGGAAAACCAAACCACATCGTTATGTGGTATTGTAAATATTCAGAGAGAGAGAGAGAGAGAGAGAGAGAGAGAGAGAGAGACTTTTCTTTTTAAAAATGAAAAGAGAATGAATCTTGATGGAAAGAATGCCTTGATATCATGTCACTCAAAATAACTTAAGAACATAAACATGGGAATATTGATTCTATATGACCTAGGAAGTAGACTCTTTGTTTAAGATCAAACTTCATACAACTTAATAATGATAACATGCCAATATTGGATTAAGGATAAGAATTTGTTTTTATGTGTAATTTGGAGGTGAACTTCACATGGTGAGCATGGGTGACTGTTTTCCATGTTTGATTATGGTTGACTATGATTGAGAATGGATGAAAATTTTTGACCATGGTTAAGCTAGAGGATAAATCATGTCGTGATGTGAAAAATAATGGATAATGTCATATTTGATGAATAATAAATGTCATCACAATGTGATGCGTAATAAATGACATTAGAATGTGACAAAATTCAAATGCCATCGCAGTTGTACACAAAAATGATGTTGTAATGCAACAAGGAAAACCAATAAAAACAATTGTCAACCATGTTTAACCAAGTCAACCATGATATTTCCTCATTTGATTAAGGTTAAAGGGAAGTAAACTATGGTCATATGTGGTCAAGCATAGTTATTCCTTGACAACAAGGTCAACCATGAGCAACATGGTCAAAATGGCAAGTCATGTTCAACTAATGTCAAATATGGCCAAACCACAATCAAAATGGTTTGCATGGTCAACATGTTTGACTATGGAAAACTGTGGTTAACCGTGGTAAGCATGATCAAGATGACCAACCATGGTTGACATGGGCATGACAGCTAGCCATGGTTGACCACAACCATCTATAGATGAATGTTGACAGCCTCGATCTAGCATGTTTAAGCATAGTCAACCATATCTTGACCATATTGAACCATGGTTGGATAAGCCCAACTATAATCAAAGATGGTCACAAAGTTCAACCATTTTCAAACAAGCTCAAGTATTCCCAACCATGTTCTCATGCTCAACCATAGTCAACCATGGACAACCTAATCAATCATTGTCAACATGGTCAAATAATGGACATCCATCATTAACATAAACAACAACTATTGATGCGGATGACTATATCCATGATTAACCATAATTTGACCTTATTTAACCATAGTTAACAATATTTTGACCATAATCAACCATGTTCAAACATGGTCAAATACGGTGAACAACTTTAGCCATGGTCAAACTTATTTAACCAAAACCATTGAAAATGATGGTTGACCATGTTTAACTAGGTCAATAATGATGTACCCTTATTTGATTGAGCTCAAGAAAAATCAACTATGGTCATATGTGGTGGAAGAAAGTCAATTTTAGACAACAAGGTCAACCATCTTCAACACGGTCAAGATGTCCAACCATGCTTAACCAAGGTCAAACATGGCCAATTGATCATTGTCAACAATGATCTACATGGTTGAGCATTCTTGACTACGGTGAATTGTTGTCAACATGGAAAACCATGATTAACATGGGTCTCATGGTCAACCATGGTTGACCATAATCATCTATAGGTAAATATTGACCATCTTGGTCCACCATGTGTAGCCATAGTCAACCTTCTATTGACCAAACTCAACCATGGTCGAATAAGCTCAACCATGGTTAAGTAAGCTTAACCATGGTCCAACATGTTCATAAAGTTCAACCATAATCTACCTTTCTTAACCATGTTCAAACAAACTCAACCATTGTCAACCATGTTCATCTATGCTCAAGTGTAGTCAGCGATAATCAATCATACACAACATGATCAACCATACTTAGTATGGTTGAGCATTTTTGGCTGCGGTGAACCATTGTCAATATGGAGAACCATGATTAACATGGGTCTCATGGTCAATCATGGTTGACCATAATCATCTATAGGTAAATATTGACAATCTTGGTCCACCATGTCTAGCCATAGTCAACCCTATTTTGACCAAAGCCAACAATGGTCGAATAAGCTCAACCATGGTTAAGCAAGTGTAACCATAGTCAAACATGGACCAAGTTCAACCATAATCTACCTTGCTCTACCATGTTCAAACAAGCTCAACCATTGTCAACCATGTTCATCTATGCTCAAGCATAGTCAACCATAATCAACCATACACAACATGATCAACCATACTCAGTACGGTCAACCTATGGCAAACCATGGTCAACATGGTCAACCCAATGACAACCATGGTCAATTGTGACAACCATGGACAACATGGACTACCTTGTTCATGATTAGTCATAACTTGACTATGATTAACCATACTCAACCATGTTCAAACATGGTCAAGGAGACTTTATCATGGTCAAACATTGTCACCAAGTTTAACCATGGTCATCCATGTTCAACATGTTATATTAATGTAACAAAATATTTTGTCACAATAATGGTTGACCAAGGTCATCCTCGTCAACCTTGTTCAACCATTAATGTAACTTCAACCATTGTCAACCATGGTGGACAAATATTAATGTAACATTAATGTAATAATGGCCAACATTAATGTAACATAAATACATTGTTAGATTAATGGTTTACCACGGTCAAGCATGGTTCCACCTTTTATATGCCCATTGATACTATTATAAGGTGGAAAATAACAAGAATTAACATACTGTAACCACTTTATTAATATGACTATGTTAGATGCACTGTGCTGGAAAATCCTTGAAGTTTTGATTCTTTGCGGTGGGAAAGAAAACTAGGGTGTCAAACTGTTACAGAGGCAATCCTCCATGAAAGGACGCACAGGAGGGAGCTCATCTCCCTCCTACAAGTAGGCCGTGGCTAGAAGGGGCAAAAAGCCAATAGAATATGACAGAGAGCCTGTAGAAGAAAGGGATAGAGGCAGAGAAGAAGAACAGGAGGGGACTAAGTCAAACAAGCATAATAATGCAACGGAAAATGAAGAAGAAATCAGGGAATAGGGCACTAAAGGCAAAGCACACATGGGCCCATACAAACCCAAAGCGGCGGTAACTCCCAGAGTCATTTTAAATGACCCAGCACTGCAGGTGCACAGGGATCACATGCAAACTTATGCAATCATTTGTAAATTTATGGGGTTATAGCCCAATGAAAAAGCCTTACAAACGTGGATTAAATATCACTGGAAACCAAAAGGTAGCATTGACCTTCATCTGGGGTCCAAGGGATTTTTCATTGTGGTATTTACAAATATTGAAGATAGGATAGAGTGTTTGAAGGAGGGCCATACTTTTATGCTGCAGCAGGCCTCTATATGCGACCGTGGATTATAAATTTTGTCTCAGAACACGAAACTTTTACTTTAGTCCCAGTCTAGGTAAGACTCTATTCTCTACCTCTTGATTACTGGCAAACAGAATCCCTATCAGCCATAGGAAATAAGTTAGGTCAGTTTGTCAAAGTTTCTGAGGCCACTAGAAGGGGAAAGTATACTTCCTTCACCATAATATGTGTGGAGATGGATCTCTCTAGTGCTTTGCCAGTCTAGGTCATTTTGGAAGTTTTTGATGAAGAATGGATGCAAACGGTAGATTATGAACATGTTCCTTTCAGATGTCACAAATGTCATGAGCATGGACATCTGTTTAGAGACTGCCCTCTCAGTAAGATAGAAAGCAAAGGAAAAGTTGATACAATGAAGGATTTAGAAAGTTTCCTTAGAGTGGAACACAAAGGAAAGGGAGGCAAAAGAGGAATAAGAACACGGAAAGTTGCAGGGCAACAAGCGAATCAGAACATGTTCCAAGTCCTTGAAGTAGACGAAGATCCAATAGAGAAAGTTCAAGCAAAGGAAGGGAGCCTAGTGGAGGAGGAGAAAGCTGAAGACAGTGTAACAATGCAAGAAAACAACAAACAAAAAGAATTTATGATAAGTGATGCTAAATAGGATATGGATCTGGAAATGACCCAAAGTGAGATGGAAATGGAGGACCATGAACTCTAGGAAATTCTTGAGAAAGAGAACCTAGATTTAGAAGGTTTCTTAAATCAAGGTACCAAAGAAGGGCTAGACTCGTTACCTACAGAGGAGTGCAATAAGGTTCAACATCTGTTTTTATGGAAAACCCAGAATAAAGGGGTGGACAGACTAAAACACAAAGATAGACAAGGCCACGAAGGAGTGAAAACGATGAAAAATATAGTAGGATTAGCACCCAGAATCCCAGGAAAGAAGAGGGGCAGAAAAAAGAAAAACGAGCTATTGATGGAATGTGGAAAGCTAATGATAGATTCGGGTAAGATGAAATATCTATCCAGTTACTCCTTTACTAGCCTTTAATTATGATATTTACTTCTTGGAATATTAGGGGTCTCGGTAGTAAAAGGAAACAAAGGTTACTGAGTAACAGAATGAAACAAGCATCTCCGGATGTGATTTTCATCCAGGAAACCAAACGTTCCATTCAGAAGATAAGAGATATCGATAGTAAATGGCTCAAGAGATTTGATTTCCTGGAAGTCAAAGCGGAGAACACAACAGGTGGTATTCTTACACTTTGGAATCCACAAAAAATTGACTTGATAGATGCAGAGGCATGTAGGGATTATTTATCTATAGTAATTCAACCAGTAGGAGATAAGGAAACATACTTGGTTACAAATGTCTAGGGACCTCAAAGAATGGATGACAAACTCAGGCTTCTAAACTCTCTGGAGTCTCATAGAGATAGACATGTAGGCATACCCTGGATCTTAGGGGGCAATTTCAACATGATTAGATCACTTACGGAAAAAAGGGGGAGCTAGAGTTCTAGGCAAAGACTCTGTGGCTTTTCAAAACTTTATTGATAAGATGAAGCTGGTGGATATTGAAATGAATAACGAAATCTTCACTTGGAACAATAAAAGAGGAGGAGAATCCCAGGTAGCTTCCAAGTTAGATAGATTCATAATGTTAGAGGATCTTATGCTCAATAACAAGGAAATGGTGGCAAGAGTGCTCCCCTTTGGAGGCTCAGATCACTGGCCAATACATCTGGAGGTTCAAGGCATTGGTAGACCCAGGAACAGACCTTTTAGATTTGAGAACATCTAGCTGTCCCACCTAGATTTTTTGAGCAACATAACCGAGTGGTGGACAGAGGAGTTAAACATTCAGGGCACCAGAATGTTCCTTCTTCCAAAAAGATTGAAGCATATCAAAACCCGGCTCAAAGATTGGAACAAGAATGAATTTGGCAATATCTTTGAAGAAATTTTTTTTTATTGAAGGTAGAATGCAGGAACTTAACCAAATCCTTATCAAAGAGGGCCATGACAAAGCAAGAAGTGAACAAGCCACCAAATATCAGCAACAATGGGAGAATATATGGAAACAAGAGGAAAAATTTTGGAAACAAAAATCCAGAGTCCAATGGCTAAAGGAGGGTGAACGTAATACCATATTTTTTCACAATTCCACCATGGCTAACAGAGCACACAACAAAATTTCTCTGATTAAGGATAAAAGAGGAAATAATCTCAATTCGTATGAAGAGATAGAAGCAGTTCTAGTCCAACACTTTCGAAGCATAGCACAGGAAACCTGTTATGAAAGAGATCACTACATCCGGGATTTCACCAAACATATACCCAGGATGGTTTCCAAAGAGGATAACGTTAATCTTTACAAGCCAGTGACCGAAGAGGAGGTTAGTGGGGTTCTCAAAGAAATGCAGAATGGAAGGGAACCAAGCCCAGATAGTTTCAATGTTGACTTCTTCAAAACTTGCTGGAATATTGTCAAACAAGATATTGTGGAAGATTCCAAGAGGAACAGGACCATTTTGAAAGCGCTGAATTCCTCTTTTATAGCCCTGATCCCTAAACAGGAGCTGACACTAACCCCTGATAAATTCAGACCCATAGCACTGTGCAATGTGGTTTATAAGATAATTTCAAAAGTAGTTGCAAATAGACTCAAACCCCTCTTGCCTTCACTAGTTTCGGGGGAACAAGATGGATATGTGGAAGGAACGCAAATTCTTAATAATATCATCCAAGCACATGAAGTAGTGCACTCTCTTACTAGCAAGAGAAAAGCTGGTATGATTATTCAACTGGACATAACCAAAGCTTATGATAAGCTGAATTGGAGCTATATAAGGAAAGTTCTGATTGCATTCAGGTTTGACCACAATTGGGTTAGATGGATCATGGCTCTGATTACCTCTTCTAGTTTTTCAATTCTAGTCAACGGCTCTCCTTTAGAGACCTTCACCCCTTCCAGAGGACTCAGGTAGGGTGACCCTCTCTCTCCCTTTCTCTCCATCCTCATGATGGAAGGTCTGGGCAGAGCTATCAAGTATGCTAAATAAGTTGGTAACATAAGGGGCATACATCTCTCTGATAATGGACTAGCCTTGACTCATCAACAATTTGTGGATGATACCATGCTGCAGGGAATACCCACAGTCAAAGAGGCTCTTGCTTATAAAAAAATCCTCAATGACTTTGCCATGGCCTTAGGGTTGGAAGTTAATCACTCCAAATCCAAGATTTTTTTCTTTAATACTAACATTGCTATTCAGAGGAACATATCTAGAATTATGGGCTTTCAAAGAGACTCCCTTCCCTCAAAATATCTAGGGATTCCATTAACTGCAAAATCGCTTCACAAAAGTATCTAGGAGCCGATGATCAGTAAGTTGCAGGACAAAACCAGAAAATGGACAACGAGATCTTTAAACTTGGCTGGTAGGTTGATCCTCACAAAGGCTGTTCTACAATCTACCCCGATCTTTATGCTTTCAGCTATCCCTGCTCCTCAAGGCATCCTGCATCAAATGTGTAACATCCAAAGAGACTTCCTCTGGGGCAAGGGAGAAGAAAAGAAGAAGTGGGCCTTAGTTGCTTGGGAAAAAATTTGCAAACCCAAAAACTATGGGGGTCTTGGATTGGACGATCTTGAAATCCTAGGTAGGGTTCTAGGGGCTAAATTATGGTGGCAATGGATCAAGGAACTAGAGGCACAATGGGCAATCACTTGGAAGGAGAAATATGAAAGTTCATGGCTAGATAATGACTACATAAGGATGGATGGAAATATAAGAGGATCTCACATTTGGAACAAAGCTTGGGAGAACAGAGGCTTAATCCAAGATAATAGCTTCTAGGAAATTAGAGAGGGAGACTTAGCCTTATTCTGGGGGGACAAATGGCAAAAAGAACCTATTCTGTTACAGGAGGATCTGGAGGACCTCAAAGCAGAGACAGACACTAAGGGACTCACTCAGGTTAATGATTTTTTGGAGCAAACTAATAGTTCTGGAAAATGGAGAAACTGGAAGAATTTTGAGCTTAGAAATGACAGTCCTCTAAAAGCTAAGGCCGAAAGACTGATGAAAATGTTAGAGCGAAGGAAAATCCTAGAGTCAAGGGGGCAAGACCAGCTGAGATGGGGCATCAACAACGAAGGGAACTTCAATCTTAAGGAAGCTAAAATCCTTCTCCTTGAGCTTGATTCTCAGGCTCCTGATAGGATTTGGCAAAATCTATGGAAGCATCAGGGCTGGATGAAAGTTAAACTCTTTTTATGGTTGGTTTTGCAAAGGAAAATCCTGACCTGGGACAACATTAGGAAGAGGGGTTTCCTTGGGCCTTCGAGATGCCCACTCTGTGAGGCTCAAGAGGAAACCATGGAACACCTTCTCAACACCTTTGTTTTTGCTTCTTCATTATGGGATTTTTTTGCCTTAATCTTCCTACAATCTGATAGAGATAAGGAAAGTATTTTCAATACCCTTACCAAATAGAGAAGGAATTTTTCGGATAATGAAGTTCTAAGGTTAGCATGGGCTCTTACACCAAGCTTCATAATATGGAACATATGGAAAGAAAGGAAAAATAGAATTTTCAAAAATGTTAAGAAATCTTCCCAGTATATTTATGATCTGATCCTAAGACAAATTATAGAAACAGTCAGTACTACAATTTGAAACATCCCCTTGAACCCCCCTTCTACTACAGATAGGAGGATTCTCTGTGGGCTAAATTTGCAGGGACTCGTTCCTCAGGGTTTACTCAGAGAAAGTTCTATTGTGGATCCTGTGCTAGACTTCTGGCATCCCCCCCCCTAAGGGCTTTCTCAAATTCAACATTGATGGGGCTTCTAAAGGTGATCCTAGCTTGGCAGGCCATGGAGGTGTTTTAAGGGATGACAAAGGAGACATTCTATTTATCTTCCATGACCACTTAGGAAAGGCCACCAACAACATGGCGGAGTCAATGGCCATGTAACAGTGCCTTGAGATCCTGGTCCAGGAAAATCGTGAAAACATTATTATTGAAGCAGACTCCGAGTTAGTCATCAATTCAGTCAAAAAAATAAGTTGGGGAACAAATCCAGAGAAAGACTCCAAAAATTGGAGGCTAAATCAAATTTTCCAACAGATTCACAATGATCTACAATACCTAAGAACAGTCAGTTTTGCACATATACGTAGAAAGGCCAATAAGCTTGCAGATTTGCTAGCCAATCAAGGAGTGATCTGTATAGACAACAAGGTGGCGAGGAACTAGAGAGAGTTCCCTTGTAACATATTAAAACTGGAATTTCAAAACCAAGCAGATGAAGACAGTATAGAGTTTCTTAAGAGAACCAGGGAGGTGGGTACAGTTACTTAGCAGATGGCGGATCAAAGGTTTTTTAATAATGGAGTCTTTGGATAAAGGTTCGGAGAGGTCTATCGGTGATCCCTAGATTTTCTGGTTCCTTGTAGTTGCCAGTGGCACTGTTAAGATTGAAAGAGTTTTAGGGGCTGCAGGAAGGATGGCGGTGATTGCTTGGCGCATCGGAGAGAAAAGGGTTGATGCTGTGTATAGCCGGGAGCATAGGAACACCGAAGATCACAATACCAAAGTTATTTTAATTCTCTTCCCTTTTCCGCAACCCGAGTGGTTTTCAGGTGATCGTAGCTCCAACAGGCGGAATGTGGTTTTCTTGTTCGGGAGCAATCACATTCGTTGAGCTCCACATGGTGGTGGGGTTGGGAGGAAAACCACCCTCATTGCGAGTTATCCTCCATGAATGTTGGTCAGTTCGATATTAATATCCATCGTTGGATGGCTCTTTGTGACTCAATGGTTCAGATCAATCGCACAAGTTTGTGGTCCCGGGTGGTACAGGCTAGCAACTCTTCAGTACGATTTGGACAGTAGTCCATGGTTCATACGGAAAGGTTTAAGGATCGAGATTAATTAGGTTGGTTAGGGGTGGCGGGAAATGTCTAAAACGAGAGGTCGTACCTAAGTTTAAGTACTCGGGCATTTGTACCATCTTTTTGTGTCGACCACTCTGTGCTTTTACGTTTCCATACCCAAACTCTTTAATTTTTCTTTTTGAGAAAGGTATAGTTTGATGGGAGGGAGCAAGGAAATATTTTGCTTTAGTTTTTTACCCACCGTCATTGACCCTCAGGGTTTTGTTGTATTCTATGTACTTTATTTCTTGATTAATGAATTGGAAGGTCCGACTCTTGCATTAGCAAAAAAAATATGACTATGTTAATTCTTAATATTACACTAATTTGCATTATTCTATTTTCTTATAAATAAAATTATTTTTAAAATATACATCAAAATTTAGTGATAATTATTCTCAATTATTGATTTGTAAGGTGAAGCTCGAAAGGTCTGATTATTAAGTTTAGATGTATTTTTTTTTAAAGTGAGAAATAAATTGTAATAATTCAAATTATCAGCGTACTTTTTATTCATAAATATATTATTTTATGATTCACAACAAGTACATACTTCAACTCTAAGAAAATATCAAATTTAATTTATTTTGTGGTCGGTTAAAAACTAGTACAATCACATTAAAAATATTAATGTGGTTGATAGGCTTTATAAATATAACTAAAAAAACTATTGCCACACTAAGAATGCCTTACTAATGTCAAAATTTATAGATCTTACTATAAAATGGACAATTCTTCTATATATATATATATATATATATATATATATATATATATATATATATATATATATATATATATATATATTATATATTATATTTATATATAATATATATCTATTTCCCCATCCTAATAACAATATGAACCTATTAGAAAGTAAATTAATTTATTTTGTGGTAGGTTAAAACTAGTACAATCACATTAAAAATATTAATGTGGTTGATAGGCTTTATAAATATAACTAGAAAAGCTATTACAATAAAAAAACTATTGCAACACTAAGAATGCCTTACCAATGTCAATATTTACACATCTTACTGTAAAACGGATCATTTTGCTAAATAAAATTTTCTTATATATTAATTTCCCTGTCTAATAAGAATATGAACCTATTAGAAAGTGAATAATCTCAAATACCTAGGAAATTGGAGGGTGGGGAGCCATGTCACACAAATCTAATTTAATTTGAGAGAAAAAAAGGAATTACACATATTATTGTAAAATGGACAATTTTTCCAAATATAATTTTCTTATATGTTAATATCCTCATCTAATTATAATATGAACTTATTAGAATTGGAATAATCTCAAATCCCTAGGAAATTGGTGGGCAGAGAGCGACATGGCACAAATCTAATTTTTTTTAATTTATTGAAAGTCAATGCAACCTAACAAACTCTATAACACACTACACTTGTTGATACACATAAGACTAAGAATATGATGAGAATATTCCATTCGGAATAAATCTATGTGTTCAATTAAAAAATAAAAAAAATGTCCTCATCCACCTTAAGTTGAAATAAGAAGCCTTAGGCAATTAACCTTCAAAAAGGAAAAATTATATTCCAAAACTACTTAAAATCACTTTTAATCTCAACCTTTTTTTTGTTCAATCCTTTTTTCCTATCAATCTATCCATGTCAGTGTAACCAATGAAGTACTCTTCCAACTGCAACATTGAAGAATAACTCACGAAATGTCAAATTGGCAAATGACACTTCTAGAATCCAATCTGAGTACTGGTAATCAGCCTGAAAATATCACAAGCACAAAGTTTTTGAGCACTCGTCATTGGCTCGAGAAATTCGCACAACACATAGTTTCACACTAATGGGGAGTACGATCACAGAACAACGTTGCGAAAGGAACCCCAGATTATTCATAGTATACGTGATGGTTAACGTTTTGAAATTTGCAAAATCGACGTATATATTTATTAGAAATTACCTCAAGAGGTGCAAAGAGACGTCGATAGGTTTGTTTAAGTGGAATGCATTTGTAGACATGATTTTTATTGTTAAGGTAATTCTAGGTGTTAATTCATTGGTTTAATTTCCCACCTTATTTCAGTGTTATTCTTGAACATGAATAGATGATGATGTGTATTCCACTAAAACGAAGAACCAATCAATGAAAGGGTATATCTCACTCATTTTACAACATAGTGGTTCGACCACTTAAACAAGCTACAACGAGAACAACCACATCTTATAGAATTCTCGTTAGGTGTTGACCACTGCCACTCACTAATTTTCTAGCCGAGAAGGGAGTTTTGGATATTGGTTTCAACTTCATACAATAGCTAGGGTTCACAACAGAGGGTTTTTTCATTATAGGGATTAGTTTTATAGCTGTGTGGTGATGGAGATGAGAAGAGAACAATATGATGGTCACAAAGTTGAACTGAACGTCAAGGGAAAATTATTTGTGATGAGACATAACACTCTTTTACTTGACTTATTACGAACAGGGGAACTTTATGTCCATCCACACATGTCCTATAAGGTCCTTTATAGAGAGGTGCTCTACTATGGTTTCATGGATAGAGTACATATTGCCATATGCACTGAAATCTTGGATGGAAACCGAATCTGGCTTTCGGCTTCCATTCATGGAAGAACCACGGTAGATGCCACCACTATCAGAGTAGGGCATGATGGAGAATGTTGCGTGGCACATGACATCAGGTCTATGATTGGACCATGGAGGACCTACAACTCCTCAATTTTGATTACCATGTCGTTAATGAAGTGGGTTTTCTAGTACTGAGCACGTCGTGGACAAGCACAGCCATGTGAACATGGTGAGATGCAATACCAGAACATGAAAGTTGCAACATAGATTCTAGGTGTACCATCAAGGCTCCCAACACAAAATTTCACAGTCGGAGTGCTCACCAATAGTAGCCACAATAACGTGTACGCTAGTTGGAGAGGGTTAAACACCAAATACGGAGTAGGGGTGTGGGTTCAGAGTACAGGTGAGCAAGTGGATTTCGTATATATGGAGGGAAGCTATAATTTATTCCCAAGGGAAATATCCTCATGGGGTTGACTCTATATCCTTGAAGTGATCATGCTAACATCAGCTCGATGGATTTTCAGGAAAACAACAATGAGGCCTTGTCATGGACAGATTGGCATTTGTTGGACAACTTGAAAATTGTGGCAGGATTACTCTCTCATAACCTCCCAAGCTTAATTCACACCCTTCATTATCACATAAAACCACATATTTATTGAGATCATAGAGGACATGGAAATATTATTTTGAAGAGAAATCGTCTTCTACATTCCTAATTATTTTCATAGGACTTTCTAATATTTTATCCCTCACAGAGGAATCCTTCATTAAACCTTGAATAAGGAGTCTCCCAGAAGAGTGAGAGAAGTTATTTGTTTTTCTTTGGCTAACTAAATCCTCTCATATATGGTATAAAATTCACCTTAGTTGTTTATCATGCATTATAAGTGTTACACTTCATTTTGCCACCATGACAAATAATCATCAAAATTGGATCTCTCACCATCCATCCAAGTGTCATGAAGCACTCCCTTGCAAGTCAACAACTTATATACCTTGAATAAAGAGGAATTTATGGATCTCTTGGTACAAAACCCTGCTTCTGAGAATATGTGCAGTTTTTCTGAACAAAAAATGCACACGTGTAGTTTCTTCCACTATAAACTGAGCATAATTGCACTTTGTTTCTGAACAAAAAATGTGCAGGTCAATCAATAAAAATAAAAAATAAAAACTGAGGTCTAGAAGCATTGTTGGGCAATCATTCCTAACAAAAAGGATCAAACTCATGTTTATTCGAGTCTAACCTCATTTTTTTATGGAACCAATTCTCATTCTTTAAGGAGTCCTCATCCCTAGTTTAGTGGATCTCATCCTTGGACTAAGGATCTCAAACTACATCTTTTTGGCCTATTAATCAAGCCATAGGTTGGGGGATTGAGAGACGCTACTGAGAGTAAGTTTACACTGGAGTAATAAGGATGGAGAGCTTATCATTCTTGGAAAGGATTGAGATCAATGAGAGGAGCTTCACAACATTAAGGCACATGTTTTTTATCTCCTTTATGTTTCTAAAATTAATACAAACAAGCATTTATTCTCACTTCATTGTCTAATGGATTAATTGATCAATTTGATGGATGGTTTATGTTATTTATATTTGTCCATTGGAATGATGTTATTTATATTTTTCCATTGGAATGATGTTATTTATATTTTTCCATTGCAATGATGTTTGTTACTAGTCTCCTTGATCACTAATTTGAATTATTGAATCATTTATGCTGCATATGCCTTTGGTCCTTTGTTGTTTCCATGTGTGCATATCTAGATTCAAGCATAGAGGACCTGCAGTGAAGCACAAAGGGGGATATCCACCAAGCATGTCATGATAAGGTACAAATTTCCTTTTCCCTCCTTATTAGCTTATGATTCAAGAAAAGATAGATTCAGGGAAGGAATTAGCTTGATTGTCTGTCTGTTTCTAGTTTCCTTATAGGATATAGGGAGATCGCTCTTGTCAGCAAGAAGAATTTGTCCGCCTAACAAATTGGTGACCATATTGGGGAATGCCATGTTCTCTTCCATCTCCTTGTTTCTGATTCTCCAACCTTTTTTGATAGCTTTACTTGAGTCTTGACACGTTAATGATCTTTCTAATTTTATAATTTGTTTGGATGATTTTTAATTTTTTTCTTTAAGTTTCTCGACCTACATGGTTTCTATTTAGAAACAGAGTGCATATTTGTGCATGTTACATTTAGTAACTATGTGCATGTGCACTGTACTATAATGTTTACCTGCGCATACTCTGAGATTTTTTTTGAAAAAACAGCTTTTCCTCTCATCAAAATCTGATTTTATTTTTTTTAAGGTTTCATTACATTTGTCTTTGGATCCAGTAAGTCTCTTTGTGTTTGATCGAGTGTTGTGAAGAAGTTTTCTTGAGATTTATCCATTTTCAAGGATTGAAAGATAGCGTTTTTCAAGAATTAGGGTTTTGATGAGATGTGCTTCTTGTGCTGCATTGAAAATAGGTGTCATTCTTATTCTACTACTAAAGTTTAATCAGAATTACACTTTAAGCATTGATTTCATAACATTCATTCAAGAATTTTCATTTTAAGGATTTCTTTGGGTGTTTTGAATTTGATTTCCTTTGGTCATTGCTCAAATATTTGTCATTGTTTTTAAACACTTTTCGCATGCTTTTTTCTTTCATGTTTTTGGCTTAATTGTGTTTGAGTGTTAATCACCTTTGATTGTCATTATTTTTTTTTTATCTTTGGAACTTTCTCCCGATTTCCTTTACTTACACTTGATTGGTTCTTTAATTGGATTAGTGAAGGGAAATAGTGTTGTTGTTCTTTCACTGATTTGGAATCATCTTGTGTTTATTTTGAAGAATTATCTTGTATAGATTACATTTGCATGGTTAAAATTCTCATTTCATGAACGAAAATTGTGCATAGATTACATTTGCATAGTGTTCACAAAAATTGTGCATAGATTACATTTGCATAGTGTTCACGGAAATTGTGCATAGATTAAATTTGCATAGTTTTCAGGAAAATTATGCATAGATTACATTTTCATAGTTTTCAAGCAAATTGTGCATATATTACATTGTGTGTTTTATAGTTTAGAGCTTTGAAAAATTAGAAGTGGTATATTTTGGACTTAATATTTCAAAGAGAAACATCTTTACTTACTCTAGCTAGAATTCATCGAAGTGGAGGGATTACAAGTTTCATATTTGATGCATTAGAGTTTTGATTCAAGTCATAATACCATCAATTTCACGTCCATTTACCCTTTGTCTAAATAACGGGTTAATAACGTAGCGTTTATAAAATTCATCTATAATTTTTATTATTTTTAGGGCTCTTTCCACCTATAGCAGATTAGGTTGTAGGGCTTTGGAATAGGGAAGGAGGTAAACATTCCAAAGTTACATACAAACAATATAATCTTGAGTTAGGGAGAGAAAATTCAATTATTTTAGTTTTGCTCTGGGAATCTCTTCTTATACATGATTTAAGCACAAGATCATGTCAGATCTAGTGAAGTGATCGTACCCACTTCATTAGCTAAGATCTAGTGGTTTTGATGTATTACAATGATACCGAAAGGTACTTTGGGTCACTTGAAAGTAAACCTCCAATTGGTCATGTGGAGGAGCGTTCAAGGGGATTGAGATTGTTACTTTTCCCTTGCGTGTACGTCCGATCTACGACTGTCCCCCCAAGTAAAATTGTGTAGTTGGTTAAATTAGTGGCCATAATCCTAGGGATCTACCTAAGGTGAAGACAGGGGGAAGGTCTTGTTGTACCTGGAATAGACATTGACTAGACTCACTTAGACTTTTTGGAGGGTAATATTTTATCGATATGGTTTATAGCAGAGTTACTAGCACCAAACTATTTCATTAAGCAGGTTGTCAGGGTAACTGGTTCCGAACACTTGTATCTATAAAAATTTTCACTTTGATCTCTGTGATGTTGGATTTCATCACCAACTAGTAAATATTGATCTCTGTGAAAGGTGAGTTTGTATGGTTTGAATCCCTAGAATTTTTTAGCGTGTGTTACTTTGTTTGTTTTTACTTTTTACAATAACTTAGGTGTGGATTGTGAATATTATTTAATTTTAATATAAATATTTATTTGGATTGAATATAATGGCTACCCATCTAGAAGTTATTGACCAATGAAACCCCATTAACGAGAATCCTATTCCTTTTCCCAGTCTTGGAAATGTCAGTCCTCCTTATATGGCTACATTGTCACTTCCGGGATTCACGATAGGTTTACCTGTATGGTTGTTCTCAATTTATTTAATTCCAAATACTCCAATTATACCAAATCAACCAAGTTTTTCACCTCAACTGAGTTCTCAATCTTAACATCACCAACCTATTGCTGACGCATTACCTTCTTCATCCAACATGTCATCGTCCCTTTCTTCTTCTTCACTTTGTAAATTCATTTATGCTACTAACCAAGTGAAAAAGAAGAAGAAGTAAGGGAAGAAGAAGAAGAAGCAAGATAAGAAAATAGTCAACCAACCAACCATCATCGTAAGTATTGGTAATATTGAGGGAACTTCTACAATGCATCGTCAACCAAAATACCCTTGCAAGCTTTGTGAGGGTGACCACTTCCTTATCAATTATCCTGGTATTCCTAAGGTCTTGGAAGTTTGCCCCAATAATTCTCATCAACTTACTATTGATCCATCAACCAGTGCTTCTCATATTCTAGGGAAAAATATTAAGGTCAGGTTTCCTTGTAGCTTATGTAAAGGGACTCAACATAGTCACCTTTTCCCTCACATGGATGAAGCCTCAAAATTGTTGGAAAACTTACTGTTTCACAGCAACAACTTCTAACTATTACCGTGAACTTTCTCCCCATATACCATCAGTTGACGAAGTGATTGATCTAAATCAAAGTACAGTCAATCCCACTCTTCCATTCGAGGGTGAAGCATGTATCGCTTAGGTTGATGGGATATTTGTTGATGAAGTGGTCAAATCGATTCCATCTTTGGTCGATCTCACTCTCCCTTTAGAGAGTGAAATGCATACCTCTTAGGTTCTTCATGTTACCTCAGATCTTCTACACATGTGGGAATTTCGTTTGTCACTTTTGAACCCCATCCAAGTAATGAGGTTATTTCTTTTGATTAGAGTACACTGACAAAACATTGTCTTCCTTCTTCCACCCCTTTCCAAATCATTGTAAAGGCTTATGGTAAGAATGTGCATCACAAGCCCACGGGGCTTTGGATTGACGGTGAATGGGCGCGCTGATAAGGCACTCCTTGTGATAGGTCACCGGTTCAAGTCCCCCGTGGGTACCTAGGTTAGTCTAAAAAAAAAAAAAAAAAAAAAGTGCATCACAAGGATGTAGATGAAGGTGCTTCTGTCAGTATTATATCCTCGACTACTTGTCAAGCTTTGGGTTCCCCTTAGCTTCTCCCTGTTACATAGAATCTGTTAGCTTTTAATAGAACCGTTAGTGAAAATTTAGGGATCCTTCCTAATTTACCTATTAATCTAGAAGGTAAACCTATTTGTATCGATCTTATGATAGTCCAAGGTCACTTAGATTTCAATTTTCTCCTTGGACAAGACTATATCTATGACATGAAAGCTATTGCATTGACACTCTTTCGCGTGATGTCCTCCCCTCACAATGGAAACATTGTGATGGTTGATCAACTTTCATATGTTGATGTTTCTTTGACTACCAATCATCCAATGCCCCTAAATGTTCCTTCTATGGAAGTGGTACCTACCCTGCCATGGGTTAATTATGTTGCAACCTATCCTGTGTTTTCAGTTACCGATGCAAGTGGTCCTCTCACTATATTCTCGACTTCTTTTGAATTAAATATGGTAGATGACATGGTCAAAACATCAATGGGGGAATTTTAAAATGATTTTCTTATCCCTATTGATCCCCTTGACATGTGTTCCTTCCAGAGAATTGTTTTTCCATCTGATGAAGACATTTTGGAAGCCATGATCATGTGGTGTCCCTTATCATGTGTTTCTTCCATATGGAAGCCATGAATAGGTTCCATGAGGATATTTCATTTCTTGTGTCAACCTCGTTAAAAAATGAAACAAATTTCCATGAGGGTAGTTCTTTTTCTATGTCAACCTCGTCAAAAAATAAAACAGGTTCCATGAGGATAGTTCTTTTACTCTTTCAACCTCATTAAACAAATGAAATATATGATTACGAGGATAGTTATTTTACTGTGTCAACCTCGTTAAAAAATGAAAAAACTTTCCATGAGGATAGTTATTTTACTGTGTCAATCTCGTTAGAAAATAAAGTAGGTTCTATAAGGACAGTTCTTTTACTATGTCAACCTCATTAAAAAATGAAACAACCTTATGAGGATAGTTCTTTTACTATGTCAATCTCATTAGAAATTGAAATAGATCCTTATGAGGATAGTTCTTTTACTGTGTCAACCTCGTTAAAAAATGAAACAAATCCTTATGAGGATAGTTATCTTACTGTGTCAGACTCGTTAAAATATGAAACAGGTTCCATGAGGATGGTTCTTTTCCTATGTCAACCTAGTTAAAAAATGGAATAGGTCTCTTGAGTATAGTTCTTTGACTATGTCAACCTCATTAAAAAATGAAACTAATCCATTTAAGGATAGTTCTTTTACTGTGTCAACCTTGTCTAAAAAATGAAACAACTCTTTATAAGCGTAGTTCTTTTCCTATGTCAAGCCCTTTAAAAAATGAAACAAATCCTCCCCTATTTGAGTTGAGTCTTTAACTAGATCTCATAATTGTTAAGTTGAGTCTTTCTGATCTCGTAAACAAGCCTTCATCTCATACTCCTATTAGTAACTTGTAGTCTACTCGGGTGGATGAAATGAATTTTTGGGGGGCAGGTGCCCTTGCAGTGATTATACTGGGGGCATGAAAACTGATCTCAAGCACACTTTTCTCTATTTCAAGCTTCTGTAAAAATGAAACCACCCTTAAGAACAGTTTTCTCTATTTCAATCTTGTGTGAAAATGAAACCACCCTCAAGAACAATTTTTCTTTGTTTCAATCTTGTCTAAAAATGAAACTTATCTCGAGTCCATTTTGGTTATTATTTTCAATGCTCATTAAACTCATGAAAATCCCAAGCTCCTTTTTCTATATTTTCATGCTCATAAAACGTACATGAAAATGTCAAGTTATTTTCATCTTTTCCTGCTCGTTAATTAAATTGAAATTCGGTAAGATGAGTATATTTTTATCACTTTTTCAAACTCGTTAAAACTTATGAAAAAGATAAACCATGGATTCCTCTTTTAATCCCTTTTTCAGACTCTTAAAACATGGAAAGATCATCGAGTACTTGATTGTTCGAACTCGTAAAAGTAAATGAACAACCATCAACCCAGTATAAGTTTACCCATTTTACGGACAAAGCTAGGAATATTTATGAGAAAGGCATACATTGATCAAACATGGTCAATAGAGTTCTCTCTTGTATTATTTTATAATTTTTCGAACCTAGGAGACTAAATGTATGAAAAAGAACCCGATGGAGTCTACTTATGTTTTTCTTCGGACTCTCTAAAATTGAAAAACGTCGACCTTTACTTTCTCCAGGATCGTTAAAATTTTACGATAAAAGAACTGAATGTGTTTCCTTTTTGTGTCTTTTTCAAACTCTTAAAAGAAAATGGCATTGAGATACCCCTTTACTGGACTTGTAAAAACTAAACAGTATAAGACTCATTAAGCATAATAGGACCAAACCATGCCTTCTTAGGGTTCATTAAAAATACTAATATGGACTTATCTGAAGGATGAGCTTACATGAAATGCATATGTTATCATCCTAAAGCTTGTAAAAAATAAAGAGGTACATGACAATAATGGTGGGGGGAAATTGAAAAGAAAAGTTCATTTCTTGTATTTCAGGCAGTATGTCGCTCTTGAACATGACACTCCATCACATATATGTTCGGGTTGGGGAATCCATTTGTATCACAGTTAATTTAACCTTATTGAAATTATTTAGTTGGTTTTGGTTATGATCATTGAGTCAAATGCTGCCAAGTCAATTTGTTGTGTCACCAATATGTTCAAGAGAAGTATAAACCTCAGTTCAAATTACCTTGGAATTTGTGGCCTTCAATCGTGTCGGCAATCCCTGAGTCAGTCCTTGCAAATTGTTCTTCAAAACTTGACATGAGTTTCGTGTCGTAGGATTTCCTATGACAGATCACTTCATATCAACTTCAACTCATTATCTAGGAAGTCGATCTAGAAATCTTCAGTACCTTAAAGCCTTCATGCCTTAATGGCAGGTTTCTCACCTTCGATGATAGGTTCTCATCATTGGCCTTCGATCAAAGAATTCTATGAGTGTTTGCAATCGAATAATCTATTCACATTTCATAGATTGTATCGAAAGTAACTTGACAGCCATTGTCATTATTGGTGGTTTGTTTCGCACTTGTTAATGGTTCACATCATTAACTGGTAATCAAGTGGTTTCTACCATGTTCGACTTCAAGACATTTACTTGCATGGCTAGATTCATACTATGGGTCAAGAGATGGAGATCAAGACCCTCGATCTAGTTTCATCCATCCAAGTTAAAGTAGTTTTATATTCATGATTGTACAAAGAGTTTTATGTTCGATGGTTGCGTCCATCCTATATCTACTTTGACATTATGTATTTCCATACTATGCCATAAGGCTTTTATGTTCTGAGTATGGGAATGCCTACCTCTGTGATGATTATTATATTTCATTGCAATCCTTGATTAATTTTTGTAGGTTTCCAACCATGATCTCTAATTTAATCCTTGATATGATAAAGTACTACAGTCCTCAAACTTTTCTGACTTCACACTTTAGGGGGGAATCTGCTACACTTCATTTTGTCATCATGACAAATAATCATCAAAATTGGATCTCTCACCATCCATCCAAGTGTCCTGAAGCACTCCTTGCAAGTCAACAACTTATATACCATGAATAAAGTGGAATTTATGGATATCTTGGTCTAAAACCTTGCTTTGGAGCATCTGCATGGTTTTTCTAAACAAAAGCCACATGTGCAGTTTCTTCCATTCTAAATTGTGCAAAACTACGCTCCATTTTTGAACAAAAATTGTGCAGGTCAATCAATAAAAATAAAAAATAAAAAGTGAGATTTAGAAGCATTTTGGGCGAATCATTCCCAATAGAAGACCTCAAACTCATGTTTGTTTGAGCATAACCTCATTTTTTATGGAACTAATTCCCATTCTTCAAGGAGCCCTCATCCCTCTTCTAGTGGATCTCATCCTTGGACTAAGGATCTCAAACTACTTCCTTTTTTCCTATTAATCAAGCCATAGGTTGGGGGATTGAGAGATGCTACTAAGAGTAAGTTTATGCTAGAGTAATCAGTTTGGAGAGCTTATCATTCTTGCAGAGGATTGAGATCAATGGCAGCTGCTTCACAACATCAAGGCATAGGTTTTGTAGCTCCTTTATGTTTATGAAATTAATACAAACAATAATTTCTTCTCACTCCATTATCTAATGAATTAATTGATCAATTTCATGGATGGTTTATGTTATTTATATTTGCCCATTGAAATGATGCTTATTACTAGTCTCCTTGGTCACTAGTTTGAATTATTGAATCATTTATGTTGCATATGACTTTGATCTTTTGTTGTTTCCATGTGTGTAGATCTAGATTCAAGCATAGAGGAGCTACACTGGAGCACAAAATGGGATCTTCATCAAGCATGTCGCAATAAGGTATGAATTTCCCTTTCCCACCTTATTAGCTTATGATTCAAGAAAATATAGATTAGGGGAAGGAATTACCTTGATTGTCTATTTGTTTCCAGTTACCTTGTAGGATTTAGGGAGATCGCTCTTGTCAGCAAGAGGAATTTATATGCTTAACAATAAGCTCCATGAATACTCCACAAATTTAATTTCATTGGATCCATAGATCACTCCTCCCTCTTGCCACACCTACCTATTTACTTAATTTAACATCTTATTATGTTTTACCTTTTCTTAGGCTCCGCCACCCTTGTGGAGTCTCAACTCTTGCTAAGTCATAAATTCTTGATTTATCTAACTTACTCAGTGTTAGAAATACTATTAGGGCTTTAGTGGCAACCACTAGGTTTGATATTGGGTTTCATCCAAAGTACCCGACAAGTTATCAATTCACCATAGTTAAAAAATGATTTTACCTTTACATTCTCAACTTAGAAATTGAAAAAAACGTGACCTATTTCAAAGCAATCACTGATCTTAATTTTACTAATAATGAAAGATATTGTTATTTTTCATTTTATTTTAGATATTAATTTTTAATTATTGAAATATTTTTATAATTTTTTCCTTATATTCATAGATTGAAATAATATATATATATTTTTTTATATATGAAATATATTTATTTTTTTAATATTATTTATCTAGATACTGTTTATTTCAAAATCAATTTTGAAATGTTAATTAGGGATTATTTACTTAATATTTGGTATTATTTAATTAGGTATATTTTATATATTATTTACATTCTCTACTATAAATATATTTACGATACTAAGTTTTATTTTTTCAAATATTTTTATATTAAATTTTCTAAAGTTTTCTATATAAAAATATTAAATTCAGCTTTATAGTAAAGTTTACGATGGTTTAAATCATTCTTGAACATTTATTTTTCTTTAATGGAATTAAAGAGTTATTAAAATATTTTTTTTTTTTCACATAAAAGATGCTTTGCCCCTGCCCTGTGGAAGCCTCTTTCTGATGGGAATATCGTAAATGTATTTTTTCAAAGATGCCATTTTCTTGTGCCTTTATAAAACAAAATCTCTTTTTATTTTATCCGCCCTAAAGCCCAGGCAGATAAAGATCTGAAATTTACAGTGGCACACCAATTTTAAAACTCCAGCATGTATCACACTTTAATCTCTGGATTAACTTTTCATTTCCGAAAAATAATTCACCCCAACAATTGCACATTGTCCAGTCATATCTATCTTTTCTTGAGGGCTTTCATTTTGTTTTAGGAATTTTAATTTTCTGCCATCTTACATTCCCTTCAAACTTTTCTTGTGTTTGTTCAACGAAATTAGTTGTTGCATGGTTCTCAATTGCATTGAAAACTTTTCTCTGCTGAGCAAAGGAATCATATCAAAATACGTTCCTTTTTGTGGTGGCGATATTGTAAGTTGAATCAATAGGTGGACAGGGTAAAAAATATGACTTATGAAGCCTTAGTTTTCAACTTCTGGCCTGTGAACAAAGTTCTTCCTTTTTAGTTCCCTTTTTGTTTTTGTCAGGGAAAATGATAACCCCGTCAAAATCAGGTTCGTCAATGTTGTAAACCTACCTAAGCTTGAACTTGGATCTTTTTGAGGTTTGAACTTCGAGTAATTTTGGTGGCAAATTCTTGACTCATCTCTGCATGTGGTATCATAGCGGATTTGCTCCTCGCTGCACAGTCCACACTCCATCCACTGTGTTGCTGATTGCTCCTCTGTCCCTGCCTGCCAACCATTGTCCATTTTCCAGCTGTGTCATCCACCAGTTCCGCCACACAAGTCAATCCACCGTTTTCGTCACACAAGCCGCTCGTTTCCGCCACACAAGTCGCCTGTCCATTTACCACTGCCACTGCAGTGACCAGAGCCCATTTTCAATCACTGGATCACAACTCTATGGACACTATCAACTGCATTTGTAAATGATTTTTGGTTATTTACTGAGCTTCTCAATTCGTTCGATGGGATAATTAATATTATCATTGAATTCAATTCAAGTTCTCTAATTTTGTTGCTACATGTGTTTACAAGAAATTTAAATGCATTATAATAAATAGGGAGGGTTGAGAGAATGGGGAAGGCCCTCATGGGTAAAGGAAACATAGAAAAGTAACTGAAATGTAATGCATAAAAGGACTCAATTGTAATTGTTAGAAGGCTCGAGAAAGTTTGGTAGGTAAGTATAATGATAATATGGTTTTCATTGGTTTGGCACGTGGGATTATCTATGGGTTTTGAATAGGTGATCTTAACATCAGGTGGGACAATTCATGGTTTTTGAACCAGTGATGTTAACATCAAGTGGGGTCATCTATGAGTTTTGAACTAGTAACTTTAACATCAATTGGGACTATCCATGGGTTTTGAAAAGGTTATTTTAACATTAGGTGGGGTGATCCATGGGTTTCAAGTGAGACCATCCATGGGTTTAATTGGTGACCTTAACATCAAATGGGAATGTTCATGGGTTTTGAACTAGTGATCTTAACATTTAATAGAACCATACATGGTTTTTGAACAGGTGACTTTTGTTAGGGCCCTATAAATATAGGAGTCCTGTGTCTTAAATAATTTTTCATCCCACTGGGATATTCTAAAAATTTATTTTCCATTTCTAAGTTTGTTTAACTCAAAATAAATAAATAAAAGAAAAGAAAAAGAAAAAGAAAAAGTAAAAGAAAGAAAAAGATAAAGATAGAAAATCAAAAGGGGAAAAAAGACAAATGTGTGAAATAAAAGAATAAAATATATTAAATAATAATAATAATAATCCCTATATCGCACCAGTTAAAATGTCGCCTTCAAATTTATATTAAAGTTTTATTTATATGTATTTTTCATAAACTATAGGTTAATGTTTAGTATCACATGATATGGCATTTTTGTCGTTTTATAAATAATGTGCACACATTATTTAATGATGGATATCACTCTCGTCCGGATCAACGATGGGAGGATGATTTCAGCCACCCCCCTGCACTATTGATGGTCAACAGAGTTTGGGGTCCAGAAAAGTTGATTGTGCGTGAACCACTTGAGGCGACGTGTCAGTTCCACAACCTTTTAGGGGGGTCCACTCCTGAAACCACTTAATGCTCACACCCTCCCTCGAAAACCACCATCGCCTCTACACTTCTTCCGGTCACCTCCACACGTCACCTCCACACGTCACCTCCACACGTCACCTTGCACCACTTGTCCTCCCTTCCGCCCTCCATGTCACCACCACCTGATCCCCTCTCCACGTCATCACCCTTCCATATCATCTGATTATTGGGACATTCAAATCACCCGTCAATCGAACGTTATACATTTAATTCCTCCCGCTAAAATCGACCTATTTTAAATTAATGACTCCCGCTTCTGAAACGATAATTGTTCCATTACAATCCCCCGCCATTTCCACTATAAAACCAGCCCAAGATCCTAAATTCATTTCCTTCCATGTTCGTTTAGCTTATGCAAGTCATTATCGACTCAATCGGAAGCTACTAAGCGCCTTTTGCCAGTAATTTCTCAGCAAAATTTCACTGATTCACCACTTTGGTAACCCTATTTTTTTTGCTCATCTTCAATTTAAAATGTCAACGCAGAAGGGTAAAGGAAATATGGTTGACGAAGACCCCATGGTTCCCCTTATAATGGAACTTAACAAAACTCCCCTGATTGAAACCCAATTCAAGGTTATTGAGACTGATTGTGAGTTTGACCTATACGAACTTCACAATTAGGCAAAGCAGAAATACCTTGACAAAAATGATGATTTGAGCATTTGGGAATCCTTTTTCCCTCAATTCATCTTCCCTCAAAGCCATTTCTTCCTTGAATTTTTCACTTGGTGTCACCTCCGATACCTCCCCAAAAAGAAAGCAATAATTACCCAAAATGATGAAATTATTTTGTCCATTTCTCCTGAAATCATTTGCCAAGCCTTGCAAATAAATTCCCAAGCCTCCCTACAACCATTTTACACTAAATCATTAATGGAGTTGTACAAAAATCTTACATTTCCCCAGAGAGCTCATATCTTTAAGTGTTTTCTCCCTGAAAATGTTGAATTACCTAGAACAAACCCACCATATCTTGTTTCCATTTTCCTAGAGATGTCAAAATAGGTAATTTCCATGGTGACTTGATTATGTGTTTATTATAAAAATAAGTGGTTTGGTGAAGTAGTTTTAAGATTCTTGTCAGTATTCTTAGTGGGATAGAAGCCTCTAGATTTGTTTAATTACAATTAATTCTTATCTGATGCCATCCATCAACAATTTATGAAATTCAAAGCTAAAGGAGTGTTTAAATATTAGTCAGTGTTAGTATATATTATGTTATATTATCAGGTAGATAGATCTGAATTTTAGTTGCAGAATATGGACGAGTAGGGTAACCCTTTATCAATTATCCATTGGACTTCACTCGTCAGGAGGAATTAAGAGGAATACATTTATGCATATTTTGTAGACCAATTTCTTCACACTTTTTTGTTTCTATTATGCAGTGACATTATACCAAGAATGTCTCCAGAAATCAAGAAGGTCTTACACCTCTTAGAATAGTCAAAGGTTGGAGACTGGTATTTACACCAAAACTACACAAAGATTAGGATTTATGGATGTGAACTCCCTCCATATAGGCTACCATTTTTTGTGCTAGTGAGAATGTTTTCTTTACAGTATGCCAGACATATGTTGAATATGGATGAACTACATTTTGTGTCCAACAAAAAGAAATCATAGTTCAAGCTAAAAGCGCAAGTAGGCCCATACATTGTAAACACCAAAGAAGTTGCAAAGGAGACAAAGGCAGTTTTGAAACAGATGAAGTTCAAGCTCAGTTTCACATGGTCCTATGATCCCTTGGGAGTAATACCTAAGCTTAGAGTTGAACAAAAAAGTACTCCATAACCTCATACACCAAGGCCAGAGATAGAACAGTATGAAAGTCAGTAGGAATGGGTAGAAAACAAATTGGAGGAGGCTGAAGAGCAGTTGGTTTGTCTATCCTCATTACAAAATCCCATTTCTAAAGGAAAAGAAAGCAAGAGGCCAAGGGAAAGCATGTCTCCCACCGACTCAGAAGCACAGGCTACAATTTTTTTTGTTTTCAAGAGAAGGAAGAAGGATCAAGGGTCCACAACCAAAACTAATAATAGAGCTAATCCTCACGTGATCAACATTCAGGAAGAATCTTCATAAGAAAGGGATGCATAGGAGAAAACTACTTTAGTACTGATAGGCACTCCTACCACCTCTTTCCGTTATGTAGAAGAATCAACTAAGTCTCCTATCTCTTCTACTTCCCAGGCTCCACCAAAATGAAGTATTTTCACAAGGTACATGGAGATTAAGTTGAAAAATGAAGCTCTCAAAGCCTCAACATACTTAGAATTTTGGAAACAAACTGCCACCACTCAACACATGTTATTTTCTACTTTTGATTCAGGGAAGGGGTAATTTCGAATGGCCTTTTTGGAGCCCAAGGTTGCATCCCCCGTAGGTGTTGAAGATTGTAAATCCTCCATTTTTTTAGTGGACACTGAAAAAGTTCACGCAATCAATCAAATCGATTTGCATAAGTAGGAAGGTGATATGATTTATTCAACTCTAACCAACTCTACCATGGTTGTTTCAAATTTATAGACTTCATTGAGAAACATGCACTCACATCTCAAGATTGAGAGGATGTCCTTTATGGCCAAAGACACCAGAATTAAAACATTAGAAGAATTAGTTATCAAACTAGGATATGATCCTAGTGATGTCAAGGCAGGAGAGGAAGTGACCAGAAACAAGAATGCATACATTCGAACTCTTAGAAAACATCTCAAACTCCCAAGTACATAACACCCTCAGCCTAAAGATGTCACTAGTTTGGAGATGGAGAAAGATAAGTTGATTACTTTAGTAGTGGAAAAAAAATGCTCAAATATGGAAAATGGAGCAATACATGGAAGCACTACTAAAAGAAAAAGAGAAATTGGAGGCAGTTGGAACATCAATAGGAGGGACTGTAACCCAACTTACAACACAAATATCGATTTCATATTCCTCTCAAAGGCTAACTCAAGATTTAGGGGAATTATCATTGACAAACAAAGAGGTGAAGAAATTGTCAGCATCCCTCAACAAGATGGAGGAAAGTAAGATAAAGGCAAACAATGCATACTTGGTAGAAGTACATAAGAACTTCAAACTTCCAACATTATTCAAATGTTGGCAGAGGAAGAAAACAACATTCGGCACAGCATCAATTCCAATGTTACAAATTTATGGCCTTCCATTCAAATCATCTTTGAATAGGAATAATTGGTGCAGAGAGTTAAAAAAATAGTAGAGCAGACAAAAGATGATATTTATTATAGGCCAAAAGAGGCCCAAAAGATCATTAGGATGCTTAACTCTAAAAATAGAGAAGAACTTGAAGAGCTAAACATCTAGGATAGAATAGAAACAGTGATGGAAGTCAAAAGAGTTTTGACTAAAAAGAATTTGTGGTGCAATTGGAGAGAAAATGTAAACAGCTGGAGCTATAGGTAAAGAGATTCAACAAGAAGTTTTCTTTATTGTAGGAAAAGGGACTTCCAGATCTCAGGAACTTTAATGGAAAATTGATTCCATTAGAAAATTACGAAGAACATTTATGCAACATTGTTGCCGATGTGCCAAACTTTGCGAAGGAAAATGGAGCCATCATTGGAGAAGCTTTCCTAGAAGGCCTACAGTTTGATTTGAACATAGAACACGAAATTTGTCATTTATTTTTAAATAAGGCAACTTTTCAAACTTACACTGAAGTGGATGAAAGGTTTAGGAACATGGTGAATTTTTCAATCCTAGATGAAGAAAGGTGGGACTAATTATTGGAGTTGGTAAAGAAGGCATAAACAAAAGACCTACATTTTTGGCACAAAAACAGAAGCGAGAAGCTCGAAAAAGGGCGCAATGACCAATAGATTACTTTTAAATTTTTAACAGATAGCCAAATTTGTCTAAGGCTTTTATTTTTTAGTTATATTTAAGAAAAATATGTAATTTTGTTAGAATATCATTTTGTAATGAATTCCTTTATGGAATCCAAGATTAGTTTAGCAAAAAGTATATAAGTACATTGTAATAAGACTTAACAAGGGTTGGAACTCGTATGAAGAAAGGAGTTGTACTTTGATGTAAGATGTGAATTCTACTAAAGTGATCAATTTACAATAATACAAAGAGTTTTGTTCCAGAATTCCTATGTCAAACAATTGATGATGGTACTTCCTTATGTGAAATTGTTTATTTTCTCAATTTTCCATATGTTATCTCTCTTTATTATTTCGAGAAGATTAACTGTACTCTGCTCTAGCTTGTAAACAATATCAAGATTTTCATTATGATGTGAAGTATAGAATTCATCTTATTATTCTCTATATTTAATTGAAATTAAATCATATTCATCCTTTTACCCCACAGATACTTTAAAAGAGTCAAAATTTTACCTATCATGCCCTGTTACAGCTTCTCTGTCATTTTGTGATTGATTACCCAATGTTTCATGTCTCCATGCCCAATGCACTTTCCCTACATTTTTCAACCAAAATTTTGAAAAACCCCACCTCAAATTTCCAAAACTAGCCTAATATCTTAAAAAATAGAAATCTAAATCAAATAAAGAGATACCTCCCTGAAGCTGGAAGGGCTAGATCCTAGCTTTAGAAGTGGTTTTTTGGTTGCTTCTGGATTTCTCTCCTCAGCCTAGGGAAATTACAGAGTGATAACATTCTAGCAACCACAATGGGGAAAAACCTTAAAGAAATGACATACTTCCCTAGGAAATATTCCTTTCAGGGCTCTAAAGCTATTTCCTATGGGTGACAGTGAAGTAGATGCTATAAATGCTTTTTTTCCAACCAGAGTTTGTATATATACCTGTCTGTAAATAATTTATTTGTAGATCTAGCTCCAAGGAATATCTACACCAGATCCTATCCAACCTGAAATTGTAAAGAATCCTAAGAAGATGATAAGGAGGAAGAGTTTTACTGAGATTCAAGAAAGAAATAATCCATTGCCAAGAGTTAATTATCTTCCTAAAATTTTCGTAACTATTGAGGATATTGAATTTGACTTACGTTTTCAGCAGAGTATTTTTCGAAGAAAATCAGAGAGCTTTGTATCTAACACAGTCTTTGATGAAAATATTTTGAAACCTTATATTTCAACACATTAACCTGTAATTTCATATTATGATGAGGATGTTATAAAAGATTTTAACAAACTTGAATATTTGGTGACCAAATTGAATCAAGCCGCTCAAAAACCATTTACATATCAATCAACTACATTTTCTTCTTCTGCCTCATCACCATCCGCTCCTATGATTTCTCTTTTCACCACTATCTCCATTTAATTTACCATCCATAATCCTTATATACCAACTCAACAAATCATAATCCCACCCTCTTTACCACCTCTAACATCCATCTAAATTGTTGTTTCATTCTCTACCCATATTCTAGTAATGGCAGCATGTTATGCCGCTTTGGTTTTACTAACACAGTTGAATGCCATGCCCAAGTAATATGGCCAACATATACCCCAATTTGATAGCACTAGGCCTATCACAACACAACAACACATAGAAAAGATGAGTGACTTCTCATATTTGGAAGAAGTTGATGATGATGATGTGAAAATGAGGATCTTTGCACAAATTTTGGCAGGGGAAGTTAGAAAATGGTTGAGGGGATTTCTAGCATGTAATATTGCAGATCTAGAAAAATTTCACCAAAGTTTTCTTGCAATATGGGAAGTAAAAAGGAACCCTCTTCAGATCATGGCAGAATATGAGAGTCTAAGAAGAGCTACTGAAGAAATAGTTTAGGATTATTGCACTAAATTTAACAATGTTTACAATTTTATTCCAACAACAATACAACCTCCACCAGGGTTATCTCTAATCTGATTTCTAGATGGATTTGATGTCTATATGGCTTATCAATTAAGAGAGTTAAATCTTGCTACCCTATAAGAAATGCAAAGAAATGTTGTTAGTGTAGAAGACAATTTGTTAGCCAAAAGAGCAAAGTTAAAGGCTGAAAGAAGAGTGACTATCAAAGAAGAACCTTCTTCTTCTTCATCAGATGCAAAGCTAGGAACCTTAGCTAAAATGATGGCAAGAATGATGGAAAAGATGTGTTTGATTGAAATGGCTCCACCAAGAGAAACTCAAGGGGGGTTCTGAGATTAGAAATCCTAATTTTAGGAGGAATCCACCCTAAATTAAACAGAGAGAGCAACGAGCCCCAATTGATCTGTAAGAAATCATACCTGCATTCTAGGAGAATTATGAAGATGAATAAAATGAGATAGTAGAGGATCCAAAAGAGAATCATATTAATATTTTTGGGGAAGGAGAAATATACAATATTTGCTTAACCAAGGAGGAACAAGATCTGTTCTTTCTATCACAACTAAAAGTAACCCCTGGTGAATCAGATGATTATAAAAAGGGATACCAAAATTCTATCATGGAGGTACACAAATAGTACAATTTGAGAAGCAAGAAGACTACAGTAAACCCTCCCAAGAAGATTCAGAGTGATGCACCTCCACTAGCAAGACAACGGATGACTCTCAAAAGGAGGTTTCTCAAACACAAGATGTA
This sequence comes from Pinus taeda, assembly GCA_000404065.3. Taxonomy (NCBI): domain Eukaryota; kingdom Viridiplantae; phylum Streptophyta; class Pinopsida; order Pinales; family Pinaceae; genus Pinus; species Pinus taeda. Next base: position 71,039 of record APFE031423931.1, on the reverse strand, counting down.
AGTAGTAGATAAACCTCAAGCATCTTTCAATATTGAAAATGAATTAACCAAGGTAAAAATTTATATTCCTTTGATAGAATTGATTAACAAGAATTCATATAGATCTCAAGTCATGAAGGCAATAAAAATAGGGGAGGGAATAGACATAGTTAACTTAACTGTTGACCAACCTAAATTATTATTTGGACCTGAAGTTGAAGGTAAATCTCAGGATGGTAATATTCCACCCTTATATGTAAGTCTAAACATTCATGACTACATTTTTACACAATTCTATGGTTGATTTTGGTGCTTCACACAATATCATGCATAGAGTCATCATGGAAAAGCTTGTTGGGTCAAGGAAAAGGTATGTTTTCTCCTCGAAATAGCCTAATTAAGCATTTCCCTTCACATGTCTATCTTCGTTTTATGGATAAAAATAGAGGAAACAACAGCATAAGATGGGTAAAATTGATTAGTAACAAATTAGATAAATCTAGGCATGGAAAAATGACTTTCACTATCTTTATATGTAGGGACGTAGATTGGACGATTACTGTTCAATCGACAGAACAACAACATCCAGTAAAGGAAAGAAGACAATGTCTTGAGCATGGAAGAAAGCAGAAGACTAGGAGGACCAATGCTATTTTATGATTAAATCAAATCAAGTGTTGTGAAATTCCCAGGATCTCCTGATCCTGAGGATTCGCTTCTATATATTTACTTTTCTAAATGTTATATAAAGTCATAAGGTGAATTGAATAGCTAGTTTAGGAATTCGCAGATTGTAACTATTCTTTTTGGAAATTTAATAATTTCATCTTAGTGATGTTGTAACTCTGTTATTGATTTTAATGAAAAAGACTGTATTTAATTCATAATCGTATTCTGAATATCTAATAGTGGGGACTTTTGGAGACTTTGGGCCAAGTCAATAGAATATCTACTACTTCAATTATGTTATAACCATTTCTGTTTATTCTTCATTGTTTATTATTGTTAGTTTGCAAATTTGGTATCATTGTGATTACTACGAGGATTGATGATTCCTATTTGCATTTGTTGTTCAGTCAAGATTCTAGATTTCGCTGTGTGATTATATATGCATGATGCTCTTTATTGAATTGGTTATGTTAATTCCATATTGTTGTTCATTCTAAGGTAACGCTGTCATATATTTCAAAGCTAGAGTGATTGCTTTCCATGAGATGTTTATATGGCTATTTTCTATTCAATTATCTTAGCTTTCCTTCATGTTAAATGAGTTAGTTTCAATACCAGTTAGATTGTCAAGTGTGATTCTTTCTATTTGCATTTTGATTCAATTTCTTGCATAATAGATTAAGTAGCTTTCAAATTGTGTTATGAGTTCCTTTTAGGATTATTTGGATTGAATTTAGATAAATCGACATTAATAATTGCAACGATTCCAACATTAATTGACCTCTAAATTCACTGCATATATAGTGTTGACAATCTTGAAATAAAAAGACTTGCCATGGGTTGATAATGAATGTAGGTATTAAGATTGCTTGTAATAAGACATCTTAGTGCACTAATATTTTGGCATCGTTTCTAGGGAGAGTGTTTCAAAGTGACTTCCTTTTGTCTTGCTATAAAAGAATTGGGTTTTAAAAGCGAGAGGTAAGAACCAGTGTGACCAACAAGTAAAGTTCTTTCTCATTGGCCTGCTTTTCAGCATAAGCATAGAGGTCAAATAGAAATAGTTTTTTTTTTTTTATGAATGACTAGGAATAAAAAGATAGAAAAAGATCATAACTCCCCACCTAAATCCACAAAAACCAAGGGATTGGTAAGCCTTGGGAGAAATTTTTTTATAGATGAAATCATAAGAAAAGAAGAGTCTCAACCATCAGTAGGACTCTAGACTACTTCTAGAAAAACCCCTACTGTAATCCCTCAGGCAGCAGGCTGATCGTATGCAGCCTATGCTAAGATTCATGGCCAAATTGGAGGATCTGAACAGAGTTTTCAGGTTACAACAAATTTACATTCAGATCCTTTACAAGAGGAAAAATCATGCAACTTAAGAGAAGGAGAGGGAGAAACCAGTGGAACTGCTAAGGCAGGACCTTAGTTGTCTAAACAAGGATCTCCTGTGATCCCAAATCTAGGCAGTGCTACAAAACCAACTCGGATTGGGAATCCCCCCTTACTCAAATAGCACCCCCTGACATTTTTGACCAAATGGCGAATCTACCACTTGAAGTTCAGACCTTGACATTGGAATACCTCATAGTCGACAAAGTGGCCAATGCGATGATGAAAGCTACTCCCTTACAAAGCATGCCAAATTTTCATGGGATGATCACAAAGGATTTAGATGTCTTCTTATTCAAGTTTGATGTCCTCTGTAGAGGATATGACTATACCACCGACTGTAGAAAAATAAAACTGTTCCCTTCTACTCTAAATGGAGAAGCTTTGAGGTGGTTCATGGGTTTAGGCGGACGTACTATTACTCTTGGGATGACATGAAAATTTATTTTCTCACACAATACCAAGACTTTTGTAAGACTAGGGAATTAAAAGATGAAATATTTAAGATGTCTGCAAAGGATAATGAAACTCTAGAGGAATATGTTGAACAGTTTCATTATAATTTGCAGAGATCCCCTCACACCGCTTTACCAAAAGAAGTCCTGAGAGCTATATTAATTAATGGAATGAAAGGAGAATACATAGAAACTCTAAATTTGATGAGGAAAGGAGATAGTTCTCTAGAAGATTATGATAAAATCGTTCGCTTGTGTATTAGGTGTTCGTGAGGTAGCACATACACAAGGTTAGGAAGCTGAGATTCTATGACTAGAGGAAGCAAACCACACAATGGAGGTGTAAAAAGAATGGAAATCAGTAACCTGCTGAAAGACATCAAAACGAACATCCTAGGAACCCTTACAATACAACTGGACGTCCTACAGGCTAAAAAGAAACAAGCCTTAGCAGAACAGAATTTGGTTGTTTTCTACCCACGCTGTTAGAAGAAGCACAACCAACGGGAGTGTCCATTGGACATGGTATAGACATGCACCATATGCACCAAGGATCACACCATTGAACAATGTTCATCACTTCCTAGGCTGAGAGCAGTTTTCAAAGAAGTAGAGGAAGAGATAAAGCCAGTATACTTAATGAACCAACGTTGTCAGTGGAAGGCCAAACCTACAGGTATGTCACAAGGCACATCCCAGTTCTTTCCTTCTTCACCATTTAATCAACAACAGAACCCTGGGGCAGTATGGAAAGGTAATCACCTTACTCGAATTGGCAATCCCAGCCATTCCCTATGACACCTTGGCCAACTCAGTCCTTTCCGGGTAATGGCTAGCCAAATTATGCTTTTACTCATGTTTGGCAGGGTAATCCATATCCATCCTAGTGGCCTATCTCTACTTCTCAAAATCTAAACTTGTCTCCGAATTGGCAACAACCTTTGGGGATATCCAATACACCTATGGGGACAGGTCCTCAACCTCAACCTACATTATGACCCCCATATCCATTACAAAAAAATCCTCAGCCCCTTCTACGTCCTCAATTGCCCGCTCAACTGAATTCGAATCCCAATAACAGACCGGTTTAGCTGGTGCAAATTGCTGAGAGCTCAGACTATGAGATTGAACAAAAAGAATGTAATGAACTTAGATTCAGGTCAGGACGTATCATCACCCTTGAGAAAAATAGAGACCAACCATTAATTGAGTTGGAAACCCCACCTATACATATGCCATCAACTGTAATTGACACATAAATAAAATAATGAGAATATACAAATCAGCATAAAGATCCTGAGAAATTCATAGTCACTTCTCCCCATTCCCAGAAAGGTTAACAATACCTAAACCACTTTTTTATCCATATTTTGATCTTGTAGGGGAACTAAAAAATATTTGTATTAAAATTCCTCTCCTTCAGGCCATCCAAGATATTCCTATTTATGCCAAAACGATTAAAGAGCTATGTGTAAAGAATCGTGTGAGGAAGGAAAAAGCTTCACCCACCATTCTTGCTATAGGGACCTTATCTAATTTACTCTTGGGAGGGGAAACTCTAGTAAAGTATCAAGATCCTAGGAATCCCATAGTTATAGTTGAAATATATGGTTGGCCCTTTCCAAACACAATAGTTGTTCTGGGTGTAGCCATTAACATCTTAACAACAAAAACCTGTCAGACACTCGGTATTATAGTTGTGGAACCAACCACCACCCTGCTATAACTTTTTGATCGTTCGGTGGTAAGGCCAGAGGGAACTTTGAAGGATATTATGGTTTTTGTTGATTCATGGGAGTATCCAGTAGATTTTCTTGTTATAAACCCAAATAGTCGATTGGATGGGCACCATCTGATTTTGGGCTGACCTTGGCTGGCAACAGTCGATGCTTACATCAGCTATCGTGAGCGAAGTATGACTATTACTAGAGGGGATGTTGTAAAAAATATTGTTTTATATCCTCCTGCCAAACCAAGTCTACCCATTGTAAAAATATGTAAACAACCACTCGCATACCTAGAAGAAAGCATTTGTTCACCAGTTAAAGTAGTAGAGGCACTTGAATTCAAGAATCAGACTGAAGATGATGTTATCAACAACTTTATCAATTAGCCAGCCAATGTGAACAATGTAAAATATCAGATGTTAAAGTAAATTTTTGATAATGAAGCCTTGGAAGAGCCTTTTAAAGATACTAATGATCATCATATCTAGACAAATGTTGTTCATAATAGCAAGCCTGTTGAAATCAAACTAGGTAAGGTTTTAAACATCAATGATAGCCTAGACAGCGAACAACAACAAAAACTCACCTAGGTCCTCCAAAAATATAAAGGGGCTTTTGCCTGGGACTATCTTGACATGAAGAGCATAGACCCATAGTTATGTATGCATTATATCTACACCGAAAATGATGCTCATCCTATCCGATAGCCTCAACGAAGATTGAATCTGCATCTCAAGGACATTGTAAAAGAAGAGCTATAGAAGTTGTTGGACGTGAATTTCATTTATCCCATTTCGGATAGAAAATGGGTCTCTCCATTGGTAGTCGTCCCTAAGAAAAATGGGAAGTGGCGTATCTGTGTGGACTATCAGGAATTGAACAACGCAACACAGAAAGATCACTTCCCTCTTCTATTTATTGATCAAGTCCTTGATACTCTCATAGGGAAGTAGTTGTTTTCCTTTCTAGATGACTTCAACAGCTACAATCAAATTCAAATCACCCCTGAAAACCAAGACAAAACAACCTTCACCTGTCTGTGGGGTACATTCACTTATATAGTATTACCATTTGGATTATGCAATGCCCTAGCTACGTTTCAAGGAGCCATACTCAAAAGTTTTACTCACTTGATAAATGAAGGGGTTGAAGTTTACATGGATGACTTTACCCCATATGGGGATAACTTTGATCAAGCACTACAAACATTAGAGAAGGTTTTGGAACAATGCATTGCTACCAGGATGTGTTTAAGCAATTCCAAGTGTCACATGATGATGACAAAAGGCATAATACTGGGACATCTCATTTTTGTAGTATGGATACAGGTAGATCCAGCAAAAATACAGGTAATTCTTTTACTACCTACACCCTATACTTAGACGGAGGTACGTAGCTTCCTTGGATATGCAGGCTATTATTGCACATTTATAAAAAAAAATAAAAAATTGTTGCACCTTTATATGCTTTAACTGGAAATGTTGACTTTAAATGGTTTGACAAATGTGAGACAACTTTTACAGATTTAAAGAAACTAGTTTCGATGGCACGAGTATTACGTGGACCTAACTGGGAGCTACCCTTTCACGTCTCCACGGACGCATCATATTCAACAATAGGCATTGTCCTTAGCCAAGAGGAGGACAAAAAACCTTATGCTATATATTATATCAGCAAAAAGCTTAATGTTGTTGAACTTAATTATACAGTAATAGAAAAGGAATTCTTAGCTGTCATTTATCCCATAAATAAATTTAGAAATTTTATAACTGGCTACCAAGTTTTTCTATATACTAATCATTCTGCCATTGGGTGCTTAGCTAACAAACCTATTACAAATGGTCAAGTGACTCGTTGGTTGTTTCTTTTTCAGGAGTTTGATATCACCACCAAAGATCATCCGGGGAAGGAAAACCTAGTCATTGATTTTCTGTCTTGAGTTCCAAATATAAATGATCCATTGGCAGTGGACGGCCATTTTCTAGATGAACATTTGTTTGTTGTAGCAGCCAAAACACCATGGTATGCAAATGTAGCAAACTATCTGGTAGTAGGGAACCTACTCAGGCACTTGACAACAAGGGAAAGGAAACAGATTGTCTACCACAACACCCGATTTTCTTAGATTGGTGGATATCTTTTTCACACAGGGTCTGATATGTGTATACGTAGATGCATTCGTGAGGATGAAATTTATGACACCCTGAAGGCTTACCATGATGATCCCTATGGAGGACACTTTGCAGATCATAGGAAAGGGCATAAGGTACTATAGATGGGCTATTATTGGCCCACTATTTTTAAAGATGCTAATACATATGCCCAGGCCTATGATAGCTGCCAAAGCATGAGCTGACTTGGTCAATCTGAGAAAATTCCACTGTAGCCCCAACTGGTAATAGAACCCTTTGAATGATGGGCATTGGATTTTGTTGGCCCATTTCATCTACTATCAAACCAAAAGGCCTATATACTTGTTGCCACAAATTACGTAACGAAGTGGGTAGAAACAATATATTTACCAAGAGCTATAGAAGAAGATGTAATTAATTTCCTTTTTGGGCTATTTGTACAGTATGGTTTACCTCAGGAAGTGATAACGGATGGAGGAGGCCAATTTGTAGGACACAAAATTACAGCCACTCTAAGGAACCACCACATTACACATAGAGTCACTTCCATGTATCACTCATAGGCAAATGGGCAGGGTGAAAGAACCAATTCTGACCAAGATAGTCTCAACACATTGGAGGGACTTAGCTACTAGATTGTCAGAGGCCTTATAGACCTATTGCACAACTTGGCGAAATACTACTGGATATTCTCCGTAGCAACTTGTGCTTGGAAAAGAACCTATTTTTCCTATTCAATTTGAAATAAAGACTCTAAGAATAACTCAGGAAGTGGGATTGGATCAAACTGAAGCCTAAAGAAATTGACTTCAACAAATAAACAAATTGGACAAGGCTTGACTACTTGCTCTACAATGCACCAAAATTATTTACCAGCAAAGAGCAAAGTGGCACGAGAGTCTTATTAAAAAGAAGACGTTTCATAAAGAAGATTGGGCACTTCTCTATGACTCCAGATTCCAAGACTTTCCGGGTGAGTTATAGACAAGGTGGCTTGGCCCTTATGTAATTCAAGAAGTACATAAGAATGGTACTCTCACTTTGACTACCATTGACGGGTCTCACCATTCTTTCAAGGTGAATGGGCATTGGGTGAGTCTTTATCACAAACCACTCACCAAGGAGTCTTTTTGTCAATAGGTACGTGATGACCCCACCATGCAAATTTTAGCTATAGGGAGTAGTAACCTGACAACTTTGCTCTCGTGAAATTGTATCTTTATTTAGTTGTAAATAATATATATTCTCCTTTATGTTTGATTTAAATCTAGTTAGGCATGACCATGTAAATATGAATATTTCTCTTGTCTTTAGGTGTGTTCGTAAGTGTTGTTCAATCGATAGAACAATTGTTGTTTAATCAATTGAACAACACTTATTTTTGTGTGTGTGTTGTTGTTTAATCGATTGAACAATTGTCATTCAATCAATTGAACGATTGTTGTTCAATTAATTAAACAACACTTATTTTTGTATGTGTATTGTTGTTCAATCGATTGAATGATTTTTGTTCAATCAATTGAACAACACTTGTTTTGTGCATGTTTTGTTGTTCAATCGATTGAATGATTGTTGTTCAATCAATTTAACAACACTTTTTGTGTTTTGTTGTTCAATCGATTGAACGATTGTTGTTCAATCAATTAAACAACACTCTTTGTTTCTGTCTTCAAGCTTCTGTGATCCATAATGAATTAAACAAAGTCATTTGGTAGAAATCACATGAGAGATTTTTTTGGAAAATGCATTTTGAACCAACAAGTGTGGTTAATCATCAGGACCATTTGAACGATTGTTGTTCAATCAATTGAACAACATTTTTTGTGTTTTTCTGTTCAATCGTTTGAAGGATAGTTATTCAATCAATTGAACAACACTTCTTGTGCTTTGCTATTCAATCATTTGAATGATTGTTGTTTAATCAATTGAAAACCACTTTGCATGTTTTGTTATTCAATCATTTGAATGATTGTTGTTCAATGAATTGAACAACACTTACTTTTGCATGTTTTACTATTCAATCAATTGAATGATTGATGTTCAATCAATTGAACAACACTTTTTGTGTGTTTTTTTGTTCAATTGATTGAACGATTGTTTTTCAATCAATTTAACGACACTTATTTGTTTGTGTGTATTTTGTTGTTCAATCATTTGAACAATTGTTGTTCAATCAATTGAACAACACTTTTTATGTGTTTTGTTGTTCAATCGATTGAACGATTGCTGTTCAATCAATTGAACAATACTAATTCCTTTTTTGAGTGTATGTTGTTCAATCGATTGAACAATTGCTGTTCAATCAATTGAACAACCCCGATTTTTCCTTTTTTTGCCTACGTTTATTGTTCAATTGGTAGAATGAGTAATTGTGATTTCTTTTTGTTGTTTTATCACCGGTCATTCCTTTTTCCATTTTCTTTCTCTTTTATGTTTTGAATAAAAACCATATCATTGGATATGTGCCTAAGGTAAAGAAAAACAATAACGTTAATACCATTATGACCTATGAAACCTTTTGATGGTCATCTTTATTCAAAAGATGACATGGTGAATCTCTATAATGACTGGCTGAATATTTTCTCTTTGGACATATCATAAAATGATTTATTATTCTAATACCATGTTGGTTTATCTTTTACACTTTCAAATGGATAAATCACTTTGATATGATGATATGGGGGTAAAAGCATAACTTTCATTGGCATTTGTTACTTCTTACACCAACCCTGACTCTTGAGTAAATGAGCCTCCCTCATTTTATAGTAAAAGCATCAAAATATGAAAATAAAAAATATGAAAATACAACAAATATTGTTTTAAAGAGAATAAGGGGTCTCATCATGAGCCAACCTACCATGATCATAACGATGTAACAGGTGACATTCCATTATGGCCACCACACCAAGGTAATGAACTTCTTGATAATTAAAACTGTCAGAAGGACATGGGGTCTTATCACAAGCCATCCTGATCACTTTGTTATATCCTGGTGAATGGCACTATGATTACCTGGTTACCATGCCAGCACAGTGGTCTCTTTATAACAAACAAAAAGAGAGAATAATATAAATACTAAAAAGAGGACTCTGGCTCATTTGTGGGGTTAAAAAGCAACCTTGTCGTGGCTATGAATGCCTGCTAGAAGCAGTGGCTCTACTTGTGGTATTGAAGTACTATGTGACACTGCCAAATTCTTTCTATTCTATTACCACCCATGGATTCCTTTCTAAAGGAAAATTTCCATTTGAACAACATTCCTAAAAGCCAACATGCATGGTAACTTATATCTTATATTCATTATATCATATTCGTCCAATCACTTTACTTCCAGTCATTAATATCTATCACCGGCCGTGCATTTTCCACTTTGCCACCTAAGGTAAAAATCTATTGACATAAGGGTATAAATATCTGTTTTATTTTACAGGCATTTCAAATCTTTTGACGTGTACTGATTTGATTACCATTTTCATTTATTACGCCACTTTTTATTGATTGGTTTCCTGCATTTATGATTTATCGACACTTTCTCCTTTATTGCACATGCATGGTGGGCATGGATGCCCTTTTCTGATTGGAGGGGGGATGATCTCCGTATGAACAACATGTGACAATTTATGGATAGTTGTGTGATTATTATTAAACTAATTTTCTGTTAAAGGATTACATGATGATTACATGTGTGTAATAATTATCAAACCATTTCTGATTGGAGGAAAGAAGGCAACCATTATGGATATCATGCGAATTGATTATGGTCTTGTGCCAAATATTGTTGACGAGATAAATGATTAATTATCTTTGAAATTAATTCTCAAAACAATGTCATTTTCTTGTCAATAACTTTAACGTTCTTTGCTGTTGTTCCAGATTATGAAGGAGTGAGAGAAGTGCATCCAAGTGAATCAACCATTGAAAAATAATAGCCATGGTAGGAAAGGCCATTTGAAATGAACCCAAAATGCTCAGGGTATCAGACCAGGCTCAGGCTATTCTTGAGCATGATGGCTGGCTACAATATTTGACCAAATTACAAGGATTTCATGAGGAGATGACACTTGAATTTTTGCAGAATTTACACAATGGCCACACCATGGTGAAAGACAGGAACATAATGGTCTCCGAAGCAGTCATAGCTAAAGTCACTGGACTTCCAACAAAAGGAACAAGATGGACAAAAAAACATGTTCTTCTATAGGAAGCAGTTGTTAGGATATTCCAACACATAGGAATAGTTAAGTATAACTTGGTCTAGTATAGAGTTAGGTAAAGTGTGTTTCTTTACTATGTACTTTTGTAACTTACAATCCGACGGTCACGATATGTAGTGATCCGACGGTTCATTCTCTCCTCGGTATTACCGACACTTGATCCGTGGCTTGACACCCGATTGGTCCATGAATTCTATTTAAAGCGCATGGAGGGTCATTTGTAGGTTAACCGTGCATGAGAGAAGCTTATGTAAATTTTCATTCTTTTATTAATAAATTGCCTGTAGTAGCCACGTTGGCGCAGGCCGTGGACTGTTTCCTCTTTGAGGGTTTTAACCACGTCAAAATACTGGTGTATTGATCTGTGATCTGTTTGTGAGCGGTGTCCTTTTGGTGTTCTGTCTGAGGAACTTACCCTGTAAATTCCTACAATTTGGGGTTGCCCCCCTCCTCGGAAAAAGCTGAAACTCTGGATTCGGGCTCTATTCAGGAAACCTAGAAAAACCCAGGAAGCTTTCCTGGAATGGCCGACCCCCGAAAAACACCCTCTTGGGGTTTTGCGCAGTTCCTCAATGCCCTGCGCTGTCACTAACCCACTAAACTCTGCCTGAAACCCTGCCAAAAATCCTCCAATGAGACAAGAGCTGGATCCCTGCTCAATCTCCCAGCATAAATCCACCTGCAAACCCCAATCCAGCACTACAACCAAAAAGAACTGCGTCCCTCTCCAAGTGCTGCACAGTACTCCAAAATGCCGATGAAACTACTACTGAAATGCTGATAAAACTACTGCTGAAATACCGATGGAAATACCTTGCCCGAGCACGCACCCGAAGTCCCCCGGGGCTAAGGGTGAGATCTCCGAATGGAGACACTCAATGCATTAAACAGTGCTGCAGACTAGCTAAACAACCAGCGTGCTCAGAAGTTGAAACGACTAGCTCAAAATGCACATAACTGAATGATCCAAAATGAGGGGGCTACTCTCTATTTTATAGTCTCTGCCTCTCACAATCCCTAGGCTCACCTCCTCCTGCGTGATTCCCCTATTGCCATGTGTTCTTCCCTCCTGTGCAGTCCCTCCATGTGTCTGCGTGGGCCCCATTTCTGCGTCACCCTTTGGCCCCCTTGGCTCTTCCTTAAGTCACAACGTTGTGCTACTAGGAAGTGACTTTTTATTCCTAAAGTGAGTTATGTCCCTCGTCCTCACTTTTTTTATTTATAAATAACTATAGAAGGCAAAAATTGGGGAAAATCGAATATTCCAATTAGCCATGACTAATTAGGAATATTACAGTTTGGGTGTCCTTGGTCTCTTTGTGGTCCCATTCATTATATGACAAAACATCTTACGAGAGCTGCAATAAAGATCATTCTCCTTTTCTTGGGAAGCCTTGATCTAAGCATTACCATCATATTGATCTATCTTTACCTAGGTCTTGACATTCTCCACTTAGCCTTTTTGGGAGAGCCCTTTAACTTGCTTTTGAAGCAAACAAGCCTATTATTTGAGCCTCTCTTGTCAATGGGCCTTAGGAATCACTACATATCTTATCATTGACTTTTTCCTTCTTGTGGTTTTCTTTATATCAGGACTCCTCCCATCGTTGAAAGTCTGTAAAGAGCGGGGGACATCGACTGAGGTGACATTGGGTCCTTGTCCCATTATTGCCACTTTGTCTAGTAAGTTGTCCTTCTAGAATCCCTTGTAAGACCCCAGCTAGAATGAGCGGTGATAGTGCCCTAGCTAGATTTTGGAACCACATGGTGCCATTTAGGTGGATTTGAGAACCAATTCTCAAATTTTGATTTTCACATGCTTCTACATCATATTTGGCACCTCATGGCACTTGGACATGTCATTTGGAGGCTATTTCATGCATGACGTCAGCGCTAGAATCCTAGCAGCTCATACGTGTGGGCTTATTGGAGCATTTGTGATTAAAGTTGGTGGGTTGGCTTGTAACCCAAACATATGTTGTCATCAACTTGTTTTTAGGGGCTTATTAGGCTATTTAGATGTCATCCACCTCATATAAATAGGGGAGAGGATCATTCTTTCTATTCATCATCATTTGTGACTATTTCGGTCCTCCTAGGAGATTTTCAACCTCTTTGTATCTTGGAGAAGATGTGATCTATGGAGTATTTTGTCTATTGGAGCTATTTTCTTGGCATTGGAGAAGTTACCTTGGATCAATAATTGATTATTCATGCATTTTCATCTTGTAAGTGTACTTTGTTATTGATGAATTTTTGACTTTATGTCTAATGTATGGAATGTATTGGTTATCCGAGATTTTCTATTGCACCATTGATTTTTCAACATTAATTGAATATAATTTAGATATCCTCATTGTATGCATTACTCATATAAGGAATGTGAATGGTAATCCCCTTGGTGAACTCTTGTTGTAGCTCTCCCAAGTCTCTTTAGTCCCTCACAAAGATAACAAGGGTTTTTTGTTAAGGCATCAAAACATCTTTACTCCTTTGCAAGAATTAGCTAATATTTAACATGCATAGGCTCCATCCACCCAAGGACGAGGCATTGGCCTTGTCAAGTTGGTCATCAAACCTCACCTTATCCTTAAAATCATTTTCACTTATCTACTCTCTTGCAAATTCAGTCCTTTTAAGGGTAAACAACTTCAATTAGGGCTTGGCGCGAATTAGCTTAGAATTAAGATCTAAGGTGGTGGAGGGTTTCAACATCAAGAATAGACTTGGTTGCCTCAAAATAAACCTCCTTGGTGGCTAATTTATCCATTTCAGGCCTTAATTTTTCTTGCTCTAGCTAATTTGCCCTAGGAAAACCCTAGGTTGGCTAAGCTTCAACTAGAGGATGTAACGAACAAAGTTCGTATACTTAGAGGAATGCTTTGATACCAATGTAACGAACAAAGTTCGTATACTCAGAGGATTGCTCTGATACCAATGTTACGAACAAGGTGTGTATACCTACAATAATCTTTAGAATACTTCGAAGACAAAAACATCCTTTATAGGACAAATAATTGTATATTGAATATTATATAAAAGAATTTATGAGATGATTACGAATGAGGGTGAGGGTTTGCTTATATACCCTAGGAAGATACTTCTTCACCAACAGGCATGTCCTAGAGAAATGCCTCTTCACTATTAATTATTAGTTACTTATCATTAATCATTATTATTGTTATTTACATTATTTGTAGTTATTTTATATACACTCTATTCATAACATTGCCTTCCTCTTCAAAAAGATTTGTCCTCAAATCTTACTGATAAAAGGGCTTGATCTTTTTTCTCATTTCGAATATCTTCTCGTCTTAGAATTTTCATCTTCGTTGATACAAGACCATATGATCCTTTGAGTGATAAGTAAAATTGTCAAATTGAGAAGAGATCTAACCATCCTAGATTAATCTTCTGTAGAATCTTCCGATCATTGGAAATTTGTAATGAATTGTTGTCATAGGATTGGATTCTGCAAACTTCAGTATTCCTTGGAACATAAATTTGTTGTTTCCGTTTCAAATCATATAGATACACACACTGATTGAGTTGTGTACTCTTGTGATTTGGATGTCGATAAGGAATTCTTTTGGTTTGACTTCCTCTTATCAAAAGTGTGGCAATTTTCTGATTTACTTTAGGTACTGAGGTTGTTGAGTTGTTTACAAAATTGTCACTTGGAATTTTCGTTGTTTGAATTGCAACATTTGAATATGTTTTTCCTTCAACTGGTTTGTTATTTTCTTGAGTTGTGATATTGATTGGATCTGTGTTCGTATTTTTTCCTTTAACTTGGACTGAAGACTTCGACACTTGTTTCGTGATAAGTTCTTCTAATTTGTTGTTCAATGGTTTGTTATCATTGTTTCTTAATTTGAGTGAGTAGACTCTGATTATGATTTTTGAGCTGTAAGAGTTCCTCATTTTCTGAGTCATCTTTATTTTGGCATTCAAACTTCTCATCTTTTAAACACTTAATTTGTTCTAATATTCTTTTATTAAGGTACTTTAAGCATAAATTTTCCTCTTCTTTTTCTAATAAACTTTCATTGAGCTTTTTGTCGAAACTTTCATTTTTTTGTTCTAACTTGTGCTTCTTAGTTTTACACTTTTTGACTTGTGCAAGTAGTTTATGGATATGATCTTTTAAACGAGAATTCTCTTCGTTTTTATTGAATATAATCTCCTCAAGTTCTTTTTGCTTCTTCCTATTGTGTTTTGATTCTTTTGAGGTATTAATTTTGTAATATCTTTAAAGTCTTTTGATGAGGACATTATCGATATTGACCTCATTGTCATGTCTTGAAATGTGATCATCTTTCCCTCATAAGAAAACATCAATTTTTTATTTATTTATTTATTTCTATGTATAACATGAACGCACCCAATTCCCTAGACCAAGGTTGATCAATAATTATTACAACCTCTATGTCATACATTTTTACAACACGAAATTGAAATATGTATTCATAATGATATACTATTATTTGTAAATCATTAATTTCATATTTTTTCCCAAAAAAAATTGTTGTTTCGCCTACATTGGCATCTAAAATTAATATTCGATTCCACAGAATAATGTTTATGTAATTTTCGTCGTTTCTTGTACTAATAGCAATATTAACTATTTTCCCTTGGATAGTCCCTCTTAATGTAATTAACTCGTGATGTGTGATTAAAATACCCTTATAGGAAAATCGTCCATCCTTTGTTTCTGGATTAAATTCCATTTGCTTAATCAATAATTTTGTCAATGATACTTGGATGTCAATGAAAAACAACCTTTTAATGTTTTTTCTTTTTTTTTTTTGTTCTTCAACTATATAAAATTTGTCCTTTTTATAATTTTTTTTTTTTTTTTTGTTTTATTTTAAATAAAGAGACCTCAATTTTTTTTTTTTTAAATTTTTATTATTTATTTTTTTTTAATTTTTTTTTTTTAACAAAAATCTTTTTAATTTTATAACCCTTAAGTATATAAACCTTCCTTCTATTTTCTTTCTTTCTCTTGAACAATTTGCATTATACCCTTTTTTTTCCAAATATACCGTGATATCTGTTGTAAATTTGCAAAATGATAGTTGATGAACAAATTGATTATGCTTGACTAAACCAATTGCTCTTATGCTTAAATTCAATGGTAATTCAAAGGTACAGATAGGTACAAAATGTACTTTTAGAGAGTGCTGCACAAATTTATTATCCCCAACAATATATATTCTTTAGTTAATTTGGATGATTATTTAATTAATTGGATGATAGGGATGACGACGTTTGAGCAAAAATCATGACCCTTGAAAATATATTTTTTGATTACTATCTCGCAGTCACGCCTGCTCAGGGTATGTCTGTTTAATAAACGATAAAAAATACCTATCGTGGTGTCCAATTTGAATGGGTGGTTGAGTGGGTGTATGGTGGCAAATGCCCGTAGCTTCAACGGATTTGGTTGTAGCGCAGTTGGCAGTTGAAGCGTACAACAAAGCTGGTGACGACTGCTATTTTGTATAGTTGACAGGGTCACTGTGTTGCAGATAATGCTGGCGAAACTCGGCCTGTGGTATTTTGACAAGAGTGTTATTTTTTTCGATGATAATTGCCTTATTGACGCACGATAATTGGATGGATGGCTACTCTGGTGAAGGTGGTGGCCCGTTGGAAAAGGTGGTGTAGATTTGTTGCGGACAGCAGGGCTACGATTTCGAATGGGCGGCTGGGTGGAATGTGGCAATGTTGAAGAGTTTTCAAATAGTGATGGACTACGGTTGTAGCTATGGTGGAGTTGGGGTTATGACAATGTCGGCGCAACGACAGTGGTATGCATAGACATGGGTCGTGGTTTGCACTTGTCAGCCAAATGGCGGCTCGTTGAGGAAGTCGTCGCAGCCATTGGGGGTTTGAGAGCGCAAGCGATAGGTCAACGAGGGACAATTGTGGGTCTGTGAGGAGTGACGACTGGGTGTATGCGGGCCAACCAGGTAAGTTGATCTTTTTTTTGTAATATGTATTTTTCTTCTTTTTTTTATAACAATTTTTGATTATTAATATTTTTTTTAAATTTTAAATTTTAAGTTTCTTATAATTTTTTTTTTCATATATATTATATATATTCTCTTTTTTTTCTTCTTCAACCTTTATATATTATATATATATATATATATTTTGTTTTGTTCTGTTAATATTTTTTTTAATGGCCAAAGACCTGATGATGAATCTAGCAAAATGGAGAACCTCCAACTATGTAGCAAAACACTTGAATTGCGACGACAACAAGGTTGACAAAAATTGATGGCGAAAAGCCGGATTAGACGTGGCTCTAATACCAAAGTAACGAACAAAGTTCGTATACTCAGAGGAATGCTTTGATACCAATGTTACAAACACGGTTCGTATACTTGCAATAATCTTTAGAATACTTCGAAGACAAAAACATCCATTGTAGGACAAATAATTGTATATTGAATATTATATTAAATAATTGATGAGATGATTACAAATGAGGGTGAGGGCCTGCTTATATACCCTAGGCAAATACCTCTTCACCAACGGTCATGTCCTAGAGACATGCCTCTTCACTATTAATTATTAGTTAATTAATCATTATTATTGTTATTTACATTTTTTGTATTTATTTTATATACACTTTATTCATAACAAAGGACTTTTTGAAGGTTTCATATGCCATTGACTTGCTATTACACATAGTTTGGAAACTTTTTCTTGGTACATTGACCTGAGGATATTTCATTTCACATGCTATTTCTGAAACCCTAGGTGTAGGTGCCTAATTAGGCCTTTCTAGAAGATGAAAATTGCCCTTTTTCCGTTGGTTGAGCCTTGTACTTAAGAAGGGCCATTGCTTGGTAGCCTTTTCTGTCACCTCGAACCTTTAAGCCTAGAATATCTCTTGTTGGTGATCTATATATCGGGAAGCCTCCCATTGGTGAAAGTCCATAAAGAGCAATAGGTAGTGGTTGTGGTGACAATGGGCCACATCTTATTGTTGTCACTTAGTCTAGTGCTTGCTTTGCAGAGAACAACTCTAGAAGACCTGCTAGATTTTGAGGTGACACTACTCAATGTGGTGGAGGATATATTAGTGCAGAGAAGTCTTCTTTGGCTCTGTAGGAGTTGGTTTGAAGAGTGGGGACTTGTGCCAAGGTGATAGTGGGCACTTGTCTTGTGTGGTGCCACCTTAGCATCTTGTAAGTGTTGTGTAACTAGGTGCGGTCTTCATAAATATGAAATGTAGTTTTGGTTCTTGTATATTATAAAATGAAAGAAAAATTATTATTGTTATTTTTGAATCATGGGTTTCATGTTCAAGGTCTTTTATTTTAGAGGTCAGACACCCATTGAGTGGTTCTAGGGTTTGTCCTAGGTCAAGAAGTCAAAAAGAGTCACTGTCATTTGTTTAAGACACCATTGGGCACAATGTAACTTGTAAAAATAATTATTTGTGTGTTTAAAAGTGTCAAAATACCCTCCAAGACCAAGTCGGCTTGCCAGCTAAGAAGTCGGCCTAATTTGAGGTAATTCGTCCACCTTGGAAGCCTATATATAGGAGGGAACTTGATTTCTTATGTACACAATTCATTTTCTCATCGAGCAAGCAAAGGAGAAGAAGAAAGAGGACAGTGAAGGAAGAAGAAGGACGAAGATCAAGTGATTGGGTAATTTCTCTCTCTCTCTTCACATGTGCGAAGGAAGGAGACTAGGGTTTTTGCTCCTGGGTTAAGGTTTTGTTACTGTAGGATCGAACTTGGAGAAAGTGTAGAAAGAAGGTCAAAGGAAGGTTCATTAGGTTATCCTCTAGCCCTAGAAGAAGGAGAAAGTCAAGTAAAGGTCTCAAGAAATCTTGGAAGCCTGAAATAAGCTCATATGTGTGGAAGCAACTGTTGCTAGGAGGGCCGAAAATTTCAGACCTGCAGTAGAGGCCAAAATTCTGTTGTTGGGGGTTGTAGTTGTGCTACTGGAAGAGATTTGTCTGGGTTTGACTTGGACAAGGACAACACATCATCAAGAAGGTCGGACTTGGTCTTGGAGAGGTATTGGCCTTGGTTTAGAGGTCTTGGAATTCGTCAATTGAAGAATCTGTAAGAACAAAAGAGATTTGTGGGTTTTCCTCTCTAGTGGAGAGGTTTTGGCCCTGACTTCCAGCTTATATCCTGTGTTCTTGTGTATTGTTGATCTTCTTGTTTTGGTAACTGCTTGATGATAAGAATAACATAATAATACAAGACGAAGCTAATAAGTAAGAAAAGGTAAAATGACATCACAAGCAATTATCAAGCTAAAGAGAAATCATCCTAACTATTACCCTTTAGATTTCTCAACAGTAAGGACTTCAATGAAACTTCTAGTTTGGACAGTAGTAGTTCTAAAATAATTTGTTAAGAAAGTGCGATGACATGTTTATTCTCAATTATATTCCTCAAGAATTGAAATTGAACTATATTCCCACTTGAAGGAATCAAATGAATTTATATTCATTACAGTACTGAATATGAGGCTACCCTCCAAGTATGCTTAGTATAGCTAAAGTTTTTACTTCTTGTATGGCTTATATCCATAGATGGTATTTTATAGGAAGCATTAGATCACAGTAACTTTAAGCGAGGTTATTCAACTTATCTTTTAATTTTAAGTGCGAGTCCTTTAACTCTTACTTTCCTTCCTTTAGGGACCTTTATTTAACATGAAAAACATAGGAAGTTTTGAATATAAATGCAACATTTATTCTTATTCCCGAATCATTTCATATCAGTTATCCTCAAATATTGAATGATGTGGTCAATTTTTGGAAAAATATATTTCATTATTGTTTTTCATATTCTCATATATTTACTACTTGTTTTGTCTTGTTGTAGAGGGATGAAGTTGGAATTGGTGGATCATGGCATGATTTTTTGAGCTATCTTGAAGCTGCATTTTCATCAGACAATGTTAGAGTTGTTCTTGGAGGGCCTGCTAGTTCCATCGGTGGTTATGGTGTGTCCTTTTTCTGGTTTAAACTGATATTTATGAAAGAAATTCCTGCCCTCCTCGTTGAAGAAGAAAAATGTTTCAAAGAAGAAAAATTTGAAGAAATTCCAATCAACTGGTTCTCTGAAAAAATTAAGCTAATGGGGAATCTCGATGAAGTTGAAGAAAAATTTCAAGCAATTTAAGCAACTGGTTTTCTGGAAAACTTAAACTAATGGGGATTCTCTATGAAATTTCTTTTATTATATTTAAAGATTTTATAAAGCCTTCATATCTGATGTGTATGTTATTTGTTGTATTTGGTCAATTTTAAATTGCAAATAGAATCATTTTAGAGTTGTGAAATATGCCCAACTCTGTAATAACTACAGCCAAGCTATTGGCAAAGAACAATTTTCAGATTCAACACTTTTGAAAACCTCAATCTGGGAGCTATTAAGACATTAAACTAACTACAAGCAGGGCTTTTGTTATGTCATGAATGGCTGCACGTGGTGGTGCGGTGTTGTATTAATAACACTATGATGCATGGAATGTTAAAAACTAAAATATGTCAAAGGAAGTTTCTGCCCTCTTTGTTATCGAGGATAAATGTTACAAGAAGACAAATTCGAAGCAATTCTAAGGAACTGGTTTTTTGGAAAAAACTTAGAGAATTTCTATGAAGTTGAAGAAAAATTTGAAGCAATTCCAAGCAACTGTTTTTCTGGAAAACTTAAGCCAATGGGGAATCTGGGGAATCTCTATGAAGTTGATGTCATTATACATAAATTATTATAAAGCCTTCATATCTAATGCGTGTACTAATTATTTATTGTATTTGGTTGAGTTTAAATTACAAATATAATCATTTTAAAGTTGTGAAGTGTTGGTAAACACAACTCTGTAATAAGTACAGTCAAGTTATCTGTAAAGAACAATTTTCAAGTTCAACACTTTTTAAAACCTCAAGCTGGGAGTTACGACAACATTAGACTAATTACATAGGCGTCATGTCATGAATAGTTGCTGGTGGTGGTGCAATGTTGTCTTGATAACTTACGATGTATTGAATGTATACAAGTTGCCCTTCAGCTAAGGGATGGATTTGACATCTACAATTAAACAACTTCAAAAAATCACCTAGCAATGAAAGATGATTTCACTTTAGTTTTCAACTTTGGATGTCTTTGATTTACGGTTCATGATGCTCGTTGAAAAGAATGACAGTGGGCCTGTTACCACAAAATCTAGCAGGCCTTGGAGAGGGAAACCCTACAAGACAAGAGCTAGACAAAGTGCTAACAATGGGGTAGAGGCCCAATGTCACCTCAGCCAAAACTCTCTGCTTTTTAAGGATTTTCATCGATGGGAGAAGTCCCGATAAAGGAGGAATCACTTAAAATGGATATGCTAATGATAAGGTACAAAGTGACCCCACTAGTCCTCATTCAAGATGGTGGCACAACAATGGTACAAGGCTTCAAAGAAGCAAATCACTATCAAAGAAAAACCCTAGAAATCAAGGCTCAAGACCTAGGGAGGTTTTCAATGATAATAGGTATTCACAAGGTCGAGGATTGAGGGAAAGGGTTTCTTACAATTATATTCAGCGAATCCAAGGCTCATGAAACCCTTAAGAAAGTCCTCAAGTTGAGGGGAAAAGAAACTAGGGTTTCACTCTTAGAGCAACCACTAGGGCAAGAGATTTTATGGATGAAATTTGAGTGGATGCCCCCACCAAATTGATAGGCTAGGTAGCCTAGACCTATCTTTTGATGTTTAGGCTCTCAAATCACCAAAAAGCCTCTTCCCTAAAATTTCGCCATAAGCCCTAGATTTTCGCCCTATCCTTAAAATGACTGATTTGAGAAGAGAAAATTATGGAGAAAATTTATGGCTGATCATCAAGTGATTGGATTGGTGCCTTGGTCTTATGGGGATATGGAGTCAAGGATGTGCGAGAGAAGCCTAATTCCCTTTTAAGGATGTCGAAATTTGATGCCCTAGCTATCAAAATTTAAGCAATTACCTACTTAATGGAATAATGGATTTTGATGGAGAATAACAACTACTTCACTAAGAACATTCATTACATGTTACAATGAGTAATGCATACAACGTTCATCTAGATATTCTTTGATAAATTGATTTTCAACAAATTAGGGCATAAAATTTTAACCTAGAATCAATAGGTCCATGCATTAGACATTCAAGAAAAAGATATTCAACAAATAGTTTCCACTTATCCTTCCATTAGATTAAGAAATAGCTCCAAAGAATGTCAAAATCAGCTTCGATACATCAACATGCATCCAAGTATCTCCAAAATCACCCACAAGAAGCAAGTGCAGATTCTCTAAGAGGGGTTCGAAATTCACAAGTTTGATGATGAGAGATGGAATGTTCTCTCTCCAATATATACATGTCCAGTGATCTCTAATTTTAGCCTAAATCTCCTCAAGTCATAAAATAATGGGCTAACACTAAGTTAGGTTACAAGCCAACCTCATAGCCAATGTAAAAACATAACAATTAACCCACAAAGAGGCTGAAATGCTGATGTCATGCATGTGTAGGCCCTTCTCGGGCATGTGTTGGGCTCCTCCAGTGCCAAAGTGAGTGTAGAGGGCTCCATAAATCATGATATAGGGGTTGGCCCTTGAATTTTCGTGCAAATCATCCTGTGGACCCTAGTTTTGTGTTTGTGGCACAAATTGGGTATCATGGGTCTCCTCGTGATAGACTAGCTTGATTTTGCTCCGATGTTGAGGGATGTGAGAATGGTGCTAGCCCTCCCATGTCTCAAGGGGTGAGACAAACCTCATTTGGGCCTGGGATCAATCACCAAACCATGTGTACACTGCTAAGCCGACTGGGGCACTCTTGTCCAAGTGCATCATCTCATGAATAATGTGGGGCAAAGTGCAAACTGCTGGTGGTGTTGTAGGTTCCCATGGAATGGAACGATGCTCTACAAGCAATAAGAGTCCCATGGCTTTCAACGCTTCACATGTAGGGTGTCATAATGCTCCTCTACTGGACTTGGGCCCCTGCTAAGTTGCCTAGCCCATGTGAGGGTTGACAGGTCCCTGATACATCCTTTAATCAATAGGTGGCATGTGAATAATCATGGAACAAAAGGGGGATAAAGGGGTCTTAGAGCCATATGCCATAGTCAAAGGGGTAGCAATGATGGGAAAATGCACATTCTGGGCATACAAATGTGAGGAGGGAGCAATCATGGATGCATGCGTTACCCCAACCTTTGTTTTTCTACCCCTCTTATTGTCTTTTGCCTTTTCTTGATTTTTCTTTGTATTATTGCTTAAGTTCTGGGAAATGAGAGCTTGTTATGTATAATGTGTAGCAGTGGTTACCCCCTTAGTGGTGGGGCAATTGTGAAAATTCTATCACTGCAACAACTGATTTACTTTTCCTACTTATTTCATCATAAGTTATTCATGAAATTACTTCAACAAACATTAAAATAAATACTGCTGTAGATATCACATCGTAATACAGAAACAAACATATGCACACATTGACACAATTATTTTGGATTAATGTCCCCGGAAAAACCCCATGTGGGAAAACCAATGCAGCAAGGGAGGATTTTATTATTCAACGATTTTCTAGTACAATAGGGTACCAAACTGGCTTACCCACAGATAGACAAATTTCCAACATTCTTCTGAACTCAGCATAGGCCCTACTGACCTCTGCGTTAGCTTGAAACCCTTTGCGTCAACCAACTAAGGCTCTGCGCAACCTCTCTGGCCTTCTGCGTCACTCCTGCAGACTCTCCATGGCTTCCTTTGGCCCTACGTCTGCCTCTTCTGCCTCTGCGCTGATCTTCCGTCTTTCTATTCCGTACTTGCTGCCTCCTGACTGCTCTCCAAACCACTGGTTCAATTTCTCAGCAAACCCCGCTCCAAAAATTGAATTCACTGGTCTCCCTCAGTGTGTTCTCCAAGTGGCCCTCAAGCCTCCTCTTATACTTTTCTCGTTGACAAATCAACGGCCAAGATTAAGTCCCTAATCAACGACTAAGATTAGATCTAGCTTGATCCATGTCTTTTGGACCATTCTAACACAATTTCATATTAATACACATTAATATTTTATTTTCCCTAAGTTTAGACTTAGGGACTCCATTAAAAATATTAATTATTTTAATATCTCCTGATTTGTTTTTAGAATCTGCCCAAACCCTTTTTGGGTATTGGAGATCTCATGTGCCCCAACCTCTCCACCAAATTTCGTGGCTAGAGCACATCCGCTGCTACCCCAAATCAACAACAATTCATTGTCCACTAGGGGTTGGGAGTCGGGACATGTAAGGGTTCCTTTTTAGTGATGTAATAGGGCAACATTGGCCCCAGGAATCCAGTGATGGCCATAATGATATGGGATAGAGCTCATGCTTGGCTCTTGCCCACGTGCTAATATTATTGTCCTAGCCATCTTTTGCTTTTTTATAATTTTTCTTCTTTTGTTTCTTGCTTGTGGCCATGATATTCTTTTTACTTTTATTTTAGCAGCATCAACCTCTAGGGGCAAAGTTCCAGTCCCAACCAGATATGTGGACAGGGGGAGGGGGTGTGCTAGAATGTAGTGGACCCATGTTCATGTGGACCCAGAGATGTGAGATGAAGTATAGGGCTCGTAATGTATGGAGGGAAGTGATAAAGATGGAATGAGGAAATCAAGACCACACTATCTCAATTGGTGCTTCCCAAGTAGTGTCCTTCCTAAAGCCATTGGTGCTTCCTAAGTAGTGCCCTTCCTAAAGCCATGGGCCATTAGGGGAGGTCCCATTGGACTAGGACTGAAGATTAACCCTCCCATTTAAGGTGAGGGAACAAAACCACGGTCAAACCCTTCCTTCTTCCAAGTCACCCCATAATCCATATCAAATGCCCAAATGAAAAACAAGCATAAGCACTTGATTGCATAATGAATAACATACCTTTTGGATCAGATTCTTAACATGTGCTCTTGACAGATGGGTGAGGAAACATATGGCTGATGCAGGCAACAGAGATAAAACGACACATCATATCGGGTACAAGGAGGCTATTAGGAGCTGCTGGCTACTGGTTGAAAGAAGATAATTAGGAGAAAAATTATCTTAGGGGTACCCTCTTTTGGTGGGTAATAGGGCCCAAAGAAAATATTGTTTGAGAATGTAATTACTTTTTGAGGTTTGAACATTGGTCAAGTTGCATTGCTCATGTCATAATGACATCCAATGATTAAGATATATTGCTCATGTGATGATAACATCGAATGGTTAGGATGCATTGCTAATGTCATAATGACATCCATTGTTCAAGATGCATTCCTTATGCCATGATAATGTCAAAAGAGACAAACTTGGATACTGTGACATCTAACTACGTTGTGGGTTTTTTCTGATGTTTAAAACAGTTTGAGATTGAATTTTGAGCAGCCATTTGTGTTTCTCTAATTGTGATGTCCTCTGAAGATTCTGTTTCAATAAGGTTCTTATGGTTGGATTTATTTAGGATTAAACATTTGGGTATATATTGTTCTTTGAGCAAGCCTTGCTAAGTGTTTGTATGTGTCATGTTTTGGTGAGAAGAGGCATGCACGCAACTGTTAGCTAGAGGACATCTATTGATCAAAAGAAAGAGCTTAATTATTACTGCTTTAGTACTGCTAAGGAAGAGGATACGAGACATCTCTTTATACACCTATCTAAATTTATTTTCTTTTTTGTTTTGTAAATAATTTTCTATTAATATAAGATACATTCTAAAAATAAATAAGTGTTTGTGTGTGTAACCATTCTTTTTGACTGGTACCTATTATCTCTGAAACTATCACTTCTTGAGATAATGTCCTAAAGCTCAAGGAAGGCCTTGGAGGAACTAGGAGAGGTGTCAATGTCACCTCACAAACCTTCTTCATACTTTAGACCAACTCTCCTTTGGGTTAGGAGGGCTTCCCTAGAATAGGACCGCTAGAACTCAAGTGATGGAGTTCAAATTGAAATGAAGAGTTAGCTCTAGCAAAACAAATTGATAGGTATTAAGAAGTAAGATGGATGAGCGGATGAAGACTAGTGTCTTTTGATTGGTTATATAGGGTCAAATCAAGGTTCATGGGAGGTTGTCCTAGTGAGGAAAGGATGATAGTTGAGGTTGAAATGTACAAGCTACAAAGGCCCTTTCCTTGCTGTCCCACGTTGCCGAAATCCCACTAGAGAGATCACAGAGGTAGATGAACTCCAACACTTACGAATTTCTTAGAATGAAATGCGTGTGCATTCAATCAATCATATAGAAATAATGTTGGAAATATTGAGAGGGGGGTTGAATGAGTATTTCTTTTACAATTGTTATTTTATGCGAGTTAAGATCACTTATAAACAGAACACAAAATGTATAACAAAAGAACCACAACTTTATTAGTAAGAACAACGAGGACTCTAATCCTCTTTTACAATAATCAAATTCCAAATTGTGCAATAATTCTTCAGGGCTCCGACCCTAGATGAAGACTCCAATCTTCAAATCAACTAGGCTCTAACCTATACTTCACCAAACTGTTGATTTGGGGTATCATCAGATGTGCTCTAGCCATGAAAATTGGTGGAGAGGCTAAAGCACATGAGATCTCCAAGACCCAGAAATGGTTTGGACAGGTTGTACCTGGTTTGGGAGATATTAAAATAATTAATATTTTTAATGGAGTTCCTAAGTCTAAACTTAGGAAAAATAAAATATTAATGGGTATTAATATAAAATTGGGTTAGAAGGTTCCAAAAGTCATAGATTAAGCCAAATCTAATCTTAGCCGTTAATTAGAGATTTAATCTTGGCCGTTGAAGGACCAACGAGAAAAGTATAAGAAGAGACTTGAGGGTCAGTTGGAGGATACACCAGAGTGATCAATAATTCATTTTGCTAGAGCGGCGTTGCTAAGAAAAAGTGAATTAGTGATCAGTAGCGAGGGGCAGTGAGTACTGGACAGAAAGGTAGAGATAGTACTGAGAGACCAGTGCAGAAGTAGGGAGAGCAAGAGCAGCAGTCAGTTCAGGCCATGCAGAGCCCAACACAGAGAACATAGAGGCCAGAGGAACTGCGTCATCCACGCAGACGTTGCTGGAGTGACACAGAGGGTCCTAGATGCTGCGCAGTGTCTCAGAGGGCTGACACAGAGGGACCTGGGGCTGACGCAGGTCAGCAGGAGGCTGACACAGAGGCCAGAAGGGCCAGCGCTGAGCGTTAGTTGTGCCGGAGAGGGTTTCGTGGGATAAGTTTTCTAAATACCTATTTCTGAATATAGAGGTATTGTTGTCGTGTATTTATTCTCTGTCGGGTGAGCCGGTTAGGCACCCAGTTGTACTCAAGGAAATATTGCATAATAATAAACCCTCATAACAGCTGCACCGGTTTTCTTGCATTGGGTTTTTCTAGGGACATTTGTCCAAAAATAATGGTGTCACTTGTGTGTTTGTTTTCTTTCAGCTGTTGATATGTAGATATTGTGACTGTATTGTGTTTATTTCGGTATTTAAATGTTTTAAATAACTTGTTCGAATTTAAACAAGTAGAAGAAATAAACCAGTAGAATACAAATTAATTTTCTAACAGATAGAATTAGAAAATTCAACACAAACACCAACTTGGTCTTCTTGAGGACTCCATTTCTCTCTAGTGGCTCAGGCTTCAATTTGGTCTTCTTAAGGACTCCAGTCCTCTAGGGCTTCAACCCTCTGCTTCTATTCTTCAAGGTGGGTTCAATAGTTCTTCAAGGCTTCCGATATTTTCTGCGACAAGCATTGAATGATCTTCTTTAATAAGGCTCCAAAAATGTCTTCAAGTGGTCTACAAGATTATGTTCAAAATATCTACAAGATGTCTTCAATGGGCTTTAACAATACTGTTGATTTGGGGTAGCATCGGATGTGCTCTAGCCACAAAAATTGCTGGAGAGGCAAAGGCACATGAGATTTCCAATACCCAAAAAGGGTTTGGGCAGATTCTAAACAGTTTGGGAGATATTAAAATAATTAATATTTTTAATGGAGTCCCTAAGTCTAAACTTAGGGAAAATAAAATAGTAATGTGAATTAATATAAAACTGGAAAATAAAATAGTAATGTGAATTAATATAAAACTGTGTTAGAATGGTCCAAAAGCATGGATCAAGCCAGATCTAATCTTAGCCGTTGATTATGATCTCGACTTTCTGGGGCTGGGTTTGCTGAAAAAGTTGAGAGAGTGATCTGGAGTTGCAGCTGACGGGTAGTGAATATAGAAGTAGAGAGGCAGAGATAATGCCGGGAGGATCAACGCAACAGCCGGGAAAGCTGACGTAGAGGGAAGAAGTCAGAACTGCCGGAACAGCCATGAAAGCTGACGTAGAGGGCAGAAGCCGGAACTGCCAGGAACAACTGGAACTGCCGGAACAGCCAGGAAGGCTGACACAGAGGGCAGAAGTCGGCACTGTCGGGAAAGCTGACGCAGAGGGTAGGAGAGGCTGATGCTGAGGTTTTTCGTGGGGTAGATTGGAGCTGAAGAGTTGCCGGAGTGTTTATCCAGGGTTTCAGCCGGAGTATCCGTCTCCGAAGGAGAGGTACTACTGCCGAGATTTTTCTTTGTTGGGTGAGCCGGATTTGGCACCCAGCGTGTATTATGAAACTGCTTATTAAATCAAACCCTCAGATAGCTGCACTGGTTTTCCCACATTGGGTATTTCCGGGGACATTAGTCCAAAAATAACGGTGTCATTTGTGTGCTTGTTTTTGTTTCCTTCAATTGATGATCTGTAATGTGTTGAGCATGTACTTGTGTTTATTTTTAGTATTTACATGGTAAATAACTTGTTAATTAATCATAACAAGTAGGAAGGAATAAATCAGAAAGTACATGGAGGGTTTCTAACTGTTAGACTTGGAAACTTCAACAAATACTTCAAAACCTGCTTTAACAATATTCCAATTCCTCGATGGCTTCTTCAAAGGGTCTACAACATCTTCATATCTGCTTCAAGGATAAAAGTCATCTTCAACAACTTCAGTAGGAGTCTCCAACACTTTTCATGTCTGCACCAACAATTTTCTTCAAGGTTACTCCATGAGGGCTTCAACAATGCTCTTTCTTTAATACTTCCTTGACTATGCTTCAGCCTTCAACACAGCTGCTATAAGTGTTCTTTAATGAAGCTGCTTCAAGATCTTCAATAACTGCTCCAATGGGTTTGCTCAACAAAATCTTCAAGGTCTGATGAAGAGTGTTTCCAAGTTCTGGTCCAAAAGGCTGCTTCAAGGGTTTTCAATAACTGCTCCACAAAACCTGCTCTCAAATGATGTCGAGACTTCAAGTCAAGTATCATAGGTCTGCTCCAATACACTCTCAGGTCTGTGCTACTACAAAAAAGACAGGTCCTTACCAAACTTGTCTTTAAGATTTTCTCAGATTTCTCTACTCAAATTTTCTTCAAGAAGACTTTAGTGACACCTCCAATAGCTGTTTCAAGATTGTCTTCCAATAAGTTTCCAAGATAGTCTTTAATTTCTAATCAAGAATCAATTCCAAACTTTGTTATAGAAAATCTGCTCCAATGACTGATCAATATGTTCAAAGAATACTGGTTCAACAAGGAGTCAGGAAGTCTGCTCTAAGAACTCTGTTCAAAGATCAAATAATTATTCTATAGCTAGCACAGGTCTGAAAACAATCTTTCTCCACAGGTCTGCTGCTCCAAGAGTGTAAGGTCTGCTTCTGCATGCTCTGTCCAAAATGTCCCAAGGTCTGAGCTCTGGTCTCCTACATACCTGCAGATTATACTTGCAACAATTCTGAGGTTTATGCTTGTAATAGGTTCGGAGTTTATTCTTGAAACAGGTCCAAACTGTTACAGCTTGAAATTTCGCAGATCTGAGTGCCTCAGGTTTCCACAAGTCCGAGGCTTAAGGTTTCAAGCCTGAGATCTCTGAATATCTCCATAGATCCGAAAGTTGCAGGAAGGTAAGTTCGAACTTCAGGAGGTTTCTCAAGACCGAGGCTTCTTTCTTTTACAAGGGCCGAGACTTCCTTTTTGGTCTCAAGTTTGAGTTACAATAAGAACTGTGGATAGATTAAGGAGGTCTAGCACTGTTGCAAAAAAATGTCCTGAAAAACCCATGAACTTTTACTACAGAGAAGAGCTTCAGAAATTGTATTTAACAAAAACTACGAAAAACGCTCAATTATTAAGAGCCTTTGTCCTTCTTTTTGTCTACTTATCACATCAGATCCGAATCCTTACTATAGTGCTTGACGAATTTTTCTTGCCAAAACTGAGGAGGCGGGGTTTATATTTGTACTTGTTCGAGCATATCTGAACAATCATGTCTTTTAGGAGGGCCAACATGACTATAAAGAAGCCGACCTGTTCAATTTTTAACATTTATTTAAATTATTTTGAGTTCGCTATAGGTGTGAGTTATGTTCCTGATATCACCAAGGCTTTGACTTGTAGTTGTAGGTTCCGTTAAATTTATTTTCCATATTCCAAGCCCTCAGCTGCTTCTGATCGTGCATGATCAGATCAATGTCTCCTATGTATATGTGCATTGTCTTTTTTTTTGACTGATATCTTAATATGGTATTGACAGCTTGCCTGGTCATCCCCTTGTAACAGGATCATTCTAGGCTTCGTCTTGGGCTAGTCGATTTCTTTTATGGTTAGACATTGTCTGTCCACAACAAACATCACAACTTCTGAATCAATCTGTCTTCTCAATAGTTAATGAGTATTCCAAGACACCCACGCACTAGTGCCTCTGTGTTGGACAATAAACTTGTCATTGCTGTCAAGCTGTCCAAGTTCTTTAACAGAACAGTGCCTCCATGGATTTCCATGCATATAGGGATTTATCACTATTAGCATATATTCGTGCTTAGGTCATCTTAGGGTTTCATCCATGCATATACCTAGGGCATCATTCTTTATCTACATCATAGTAGGGCTAGCTTCAACCAAGGCTTTATCAAGGCATTCGGCGCCTAGGGTGATCCATAAATTGCCGTGAATATTCCATTGGATAGTTTGTCACAACAGATCTAATAATATTATATTAAAACTTTGAAAATTCTACACTATTACAGTTTATTAAACTTTAAGATCTGTGGATTTAACTGTAATTAGTGCATGCATGCGAATGGAAATTATGCAGAAAAGTAGAGAACGACAAAATAAGCGCACACATAAGGCACAAGATATGCTCTCTGGGAAACCCTTTTGGGAGAAAACCCAGCAGGAAGGTGAGGCTGCTTCACTTTCTTTCTTTTATTAGAAATATGGCCATAGGTACAAAGAAGTAATCCTGTGGCCCGTGGGCTACTACAATGGACAAATCCTCTCTGTGTGCTCTACCTTTTATCTCTCCTAACTATTTTTGCTCAGCTATGGAACAAAATGCTCTCGAAAAAATGGAAAGCCTCTTTCTCCTAGTGGTCCGTTTATAATACACCCCGATAGCCCACTAGTGGTTAAGTTTGACTACATCAATTCTTAACTAGAGTTACAAAATAGACTCTTCTAGAGTCTTTTACATCACAAACACGTGGCTAGCTCCTTTTCCATAAAATAACGGGGGTTGATGCAACATCCTTCGAACTATAGGTGTGAAAACAGGAAGGTCAATTTCTGAGTGGCATAAATTTTGCATACAAACTTTGATTGACGCGTTTCTTGCGTCGTTGGAAAGTTCTGTGTGTAGAATAGCACGAAAAGGTGCTGCACTAAAGCATCAAAGTTTTACCCCCAAATTTTTTTTGTTTGAAGCTCCAAAACGCTCTCAAAAGGTTTCAGACCCTGTTTCACCAAACTAGGTCCTGCCGGTAAAAACGATCCCATGAGCTGATTTCTCCACTTTTTCCACTCCAAATGCATCGCTATGTATAACCAGGGTTGTGGGGGAATCCCCCTATCCCCGACCCCCTCCCACCCTCTCGCTCTTGCTCCCAATTCACGCTCCGAGCGGGACCGGCTTGAGAGCGTTAGGGAGCGTTTTTGGGAGTGCACTCCTTAAAAAAAAAACGCTCCTTGCCTTTTTCAGAGTGTTTAGCCTTTTTTGCCATTTTTTTCTACAGTAATGTTCCAAATGCAATTTTTTTCAAAGAAACAAATAAGTTTTGAGTGGGGCAGCTTAATGATCAAGCCTATGGCCCTAGTATTGATATGAGATTCATGGTAATGTTAAATTATTAAAGTAAAAGTGACATTTCATCCTTTTACTTAAATTTTTAACATTACCATGAAATGGCTCAGGATGTTTGAGAGTGGTTTCGACCTCATTGGATTTCATACGGAGAAAGTAGAATTTTAGATTTCATTCAAAATCCAGTAGATTTATCAGTTTTTCAGGATTTCAAGATTGGGGGATTGTAATGTTTCCATTGAATTTTGTCATGTATTAGGGTATGGAACTCGTATTTAATCAAGATCACCAATCCCTCTATGTATCTTGATGTTAGTGACATTGGTTGTCGACTCCTCTATCATGACCCTCCTAAAAATGTATGCATCATTCAAACAAAATCTTGACTTGACATGCTATGCTTTTTCTATCTTATGTTAATGCTTAGAGGGTGATATTAATGACAAAGATACCTATATAGATACAGAGGTAATGACAAAGATACCTCTGGATATTAATGCTTAGAGGGTGATATTAATGACAAAGATCCTGATTTTCCAACAAGACCAAAAAATTAGACATTTCTCGTCGTGGCAAGAGACCCAAGCATAAGCAATAGATAACAGATTTACTTGTCTTTTCTAGTTTCTAGTAGTTTTTATAACTATTGACTCTTTCATGTTTATTATGATTTTTTTTAAACGATATATGACAATTTAAGTTTGAAGTTGGCAATTATAACTCACTAGTAATGAATTATGAATATGATGCTTCATGAAAGTTGAAAGTTGTTTTATTTCATTTCATTTTATAACATTTTATTTCATGTTAGATATTATTTGTTGTAATGGTTACACTTAGCTTACAAGTACAACTTTGGTGTTCAATGATGATAAATGTTATATATTGAATTTTGAAAGCTTGAAACTTTAAGATTGATGAATCATGAGACTCAATATGTTGTATGTTACTATGTTACTAACTTGTGGGACGTGGTTGATGATGAGGTTAATAACTTCTATATGATTGTTGTTATATGGTTCAATCTATGTTTTCTTATGTATTTTTATATCATTCATCATTCTACATGTTTTTGTTGATTGTAATATGTATCAAAAATATAAAAAAAATAAAAAATATATATTATATAAAAAACGCTCCGGGATTCGCTCCCAAACTGGGAGCTTCTAAAAATGTCGCTCTCGCACCCATTTTCGGTCCTGCTCCCTGCTTTCACTCCCGCTCCCAAGTAACACTGTGTATGTCAAACAATATAATGATCCAATTTAGATCACACCTCCCCATTTTGGGAGGCTTTTGGTCCCCAAAAGCTTTTACTGAATGAGGTGTGGAAATTTTTCCTCTACCTTCTCTCTGGTGTACTATTTAGCTTTGCTTGGAAGTTGTCCTTTCAACCCAGTCTGCCAAAGGTCATGCTGCCTTGTTTTGTAGTTCTGGACCTCTTCTGCAAAACTGTATCTTTTGTGAACTCTGCCTGAGTGTTTGGTGCCAAATCCTCCACAAAAGGTAGGCCCTGTTCCTCTTCTTGATCTAGCACAGAAGGCTCATAGAGTTTCAAATTCTCTACATTCACAACTGAATAAATGCACATATATGGTGGTAAATTGAGTCGATAGGCATTATCACCCACCTTTTCCAGGATCTCAAAGGGACCATACCTTAGAGCCTTGATTTTCTTACTAGGCCCCTGCAACCTCTCCTTGTTCAACTGTAGCCATACTTTGTCTCCCACCTTGAATAATTTCTCTGTTCTGTGTTGATCATGCCTAGTCTTATACTCCTCACGCGACTTCTGCAGTGTTTCCTGTACCCGTAGATGGATTTCCCTAATCTTCCCTATAAAATTTTTAGCCCTCAAACCATCTCATATAAGATCTTCCCTCACTCCTCCTTGTTGCCCATATGCAATATCCAAAGGTGAAGGTGGAAAATATCCAAAACAAGTCTCAAATGGGGACTTTCCTGTAGAAGTGTGGATTGCGTTGTGTGCAAATTTGGATGCCCAAATTTCTATTGTAGCAACTGATTAAGTTTCTCCTACTTGTTAATTTCTGAATCAAGTTACTTAATGTTTCCTACAGTAAATATCGAAACTAATACACTGCAGTCTACACCATTTAAATTATAAGCGGAAACAAGAATCTGAACAGGAAAGAAATACAACACATTTACATAGTTATTTTTGGACAAATGTCCCCGGAAAAACCCAGTGTGGGAAAACCGGTGCAACAACTGAGGGTCTGTATTATTAAGTAGTAGTAATTTATGAATACAATGTCTGGATTCCTTCCCGACAATCCCGTTACAAAGAACATCACTGACAAAGAGATTTTGTGAGATTACCTCACATTATCATTGGAAGTCCTAGCTGATCCAACCCTTCAATGAACAACCCTTGGCTACCTCTGCGCAGTGTTTGTGTCAGCCCAACGCCACATTGTCTAGGCACTGCATCACTCTTCCTGGCTGATCGATTTGCCTCTGAGATTCTAACTTCTGCTCCCCTGGTCTCACACCCCGACTTCCAACTACTAAAATCAAACCCTCTAGCAAATTTTTGACTTCCTGTTGTCACACAGATTGTCTGGACAACACGAAAATGCTCAGACCGGGGGCTGTCACTCTGATCCCTGATCTCTCCGTTTAAGCTGTCTCCCGAGGCTAAGGGGGGTAGACCCTATGGGATAAATGAAGACCAACTGTGGACCAGTTGGGTTGGGAGACACAACAAGGCAATTTAGCACCTGATTGATCTTGAAATTATTGTACCAGTGCCTTATGGAGTTAATAATTAAATGATTATTTATTAAATGTTGCAGAATTATAAACCATGTAAAACAATAATTTATCATCGAAATATCCCAAGCGATGCAAGATGTTCAACAAACGTACAACGCCTTAATAATGATCCAGCAATTAAGCTTCAAGAAAAATCAAATGATCATAAAATTTAAATGCTGACCAGTTACCACTTTCACATAACTAACTTCAAATAAACTTTTAAGTGCATTTAACTATGGAAAAGTGGAACATAGATACCACTAAAAATGCCAAAAAAATGAATTTCAATTTTTTGTTAAGCTTTTTCAAAATATTTTTTAATTTTTATATATTTTTTCTTATATCAAAATAGACCAAAACATCTAAATTTAAACTACATGAAAAATGGAATTTAAATATATACAAATGAAATGGAATTTAAAACTAAATATTATAAAATAAAGTCTAAAACTAAGATCTAAATTCTAATTTATATACACAATATAAAATCTAATTTCTAAATAAAACTCAGACCTAATAAAAGAAACCTTTTTT
>APFE031423931.1:25190-35769 GCA_000404065.3 Pinus taeda | reverse complement strand
TTTTTTTTTTTTTTTTGAAAGTATTTAAGTCTAAAAATCAAACAAAACCAAAATCCTAATAAAACTAAAATCTAATCTAAACCTTTTTATTTTTTAAATTAAAAAAAAAATCAAAGATTCTAAAAGAAATGAAAAAAGGAACCCTTTTTAACTTTTTACTTTTATGAAACAAAAATAAACTTAAAAAAAATGTTCAATTCTAAAATAAAAAATTCAAAACTAAAATAAACAAAAGGAAATCGAAATTTTTGTTTTTTCCTAAGTTAAAAATATTCTGAAATCTAAATTTAAAAATATCTAGTTCTAAAACTAAACTGAAAAATCTAAAACCAAATTCAAAATTAACATTTCTTTTACCAAAATAAAATGGAAATTAAAATAAAAACTTAGACTAAAACTAAAAACTAACTAAAAAAAAATCAAAATTTAATCTAACTCCTAACTATACAACGTTTAAAAAAAATCTTAATAAAGACCTAACTATAACCAAAATAAGATATATCAAACCTAACTCTAAACTTACCAATGACTAAAATTACCATATGGATCACGTAATTCATAAAAAAAAAATCGAATTTATTTTTTATTTTACAGCTGATACAGTTATTTTTTATTTTGCAGCGGATACAGTTATACGGATGAAGAAATTCGTGAAGAAAGCTCAACGTCAGACAGAGGAACTTGAGCGTTCGAAGGGATCGCTGCTGCGTGGGTGAAAATCGTGGCTGCAGGTTGAGCGTAGGTCCAAAGCAGCGAAGATTGAGGTTGAAAACAACAAAAAAAGGAGCTGGAACGATGGATTTTTTGCGTGTTTGGAACGAAGAATGGCAGAGTTGGAGAGGAGCGTGGGTGTGCCAGCATCTTATGCAGGGTTTCGCAGGTTTGAGGCAGCGTGGAGCTGCAATGACAACAACATGCAGGGGTTTTCTGGCAGAGCAATGATGTGAGGATGCAAAAACGTTTGCAGACTTTGGAGAAGTGTAGAAGCTTGCACGCGGAGGAAGGGAGCTTGCAGGTGGCGCGTGGAATGAAGCAGCAGGAGAGTGGAGTGGTGAGAAAACGTGAGGAGGTAATACACAAGGTTGGATGACAGCGTAGGGATTGAAAAACTTTGACAGTGGCTGGGAGAAAATGCGTGGAGGAGAGCTGAGGAAGAAGCTGCAAGTTTGGAGGGAGATCTGCAGACAAAAAGGAGAGAGGACGTGGATAGAAGGGGGATAACACGCAGGTGGGGGGAATAGCGTGAGCAGAATGAGAGGGACGCAGATAGCCGCAGCGATAGCGAGGGGCGTAATGGAATAGCGCAGTGAAATGAAGCTGTGTTTTGGCGGAGCAGGCTAAAAAAAATTGATCTTGGGTAGCAGAGAAACTTAAACCGGAGGTAACAGACCCGTAATCCAGAAACTTAATCAAAATTTTAAATCTTTCTTGCTCCAGATTGCTTGATGGAAACCCTGAAAGTTTTT
Source organism: Pinus taeda (assembly GCA_000404065.3). Lineage (NCBI taxonomy): Eukaryota > Viridiplantae > Streptophyta > Pinopsida > Pinales > Pinaceae > Pinus > Pinus taeda. The sequence continues at coordinate 34,303 of APFE031423931.1, read as the reverse complement.
TCAAAAAATTTGTACCTGCAACCTGCAATGGCAAAAACAGAAAACCCAAAAGTAAAATGTGCCAAAAACAAAACTGAAAACCCTAAAACCAGTGAAAAATTTACAATATTTATAGATTTTCGACTCTTAAGCAGCCAGATTTGTCACTAATCCACAGTAATATTTTCAGAATTAAATTTTAACGTGAGATACTTCAGAAAACCCTTCATGCATTCATAAAAAATTTCAAATGATAAGCCCGAGATCAAGAACTGGTTGGGCTCTTTCAGAAAACACAATTCGGGAGTTGGCTGGTTCAGCCGAGAACTTCCCCGAATGCCCGGTAATCTAAAAAAAAGGGATTTCCTGCATAGCTTAAAATCAACTATTAACATTGAGGGAGAAAACAATAGTGAAATCCAGATCAAATGGAGATACTTGTCATTATATTTTAGAATCTAAATTATCATTCAAACCCCAGAGATCAGACAAGATACTTGTGCCTAGATCAATCTTCATCAAGCTATTATCAATCGCTGAAAATAAAATTATGCAGAAAAATAAAACATCTTACAACATTTTTAGAAGAGTAACACCAACAAGATTTTCAACCCCAAAGTCTTTCTTTATTGCACAAAAAATCACTACAATAGAGCTTTCTTTAGCACTAGACTCTCAGATCCAATCCCATCTCAAATGACGCCTAACACCCTATTTAAAGGAAAAATTCCCAACGGCTAGTTCGAGTGATCCATGTCAAAATGATCTCAACCATCGATGAGGATCAAAATCCCTTTTAATCTCATCCGTTGAATTTTTAAATGCATTTTAATATATTAAAAATTAAAAGTCTGCATTTATTTACTCAAAAATTTGAATTATTATTATTTTATTACTTTATTTTATTTTCTCAAAATTATTTATTAATTTATTTTTTAAATTTTACTTTTTTAGTTATTTTAATTTTTAAAATTTTAAAAATTTGTTTTTTTATTTTTTATTTTTGGATCCTCGAACTTAGCCTTTGGAAAAATCACCTAGGACCTAGGACTTAGGACTTATGAGGGGATTAAAACATTTTCTAACCCCCAAGACACTTTACATCATGACTTTTACAATTTTATATCTCAAGGGGGAACACCCATTTGACATAGACCCCCATAGACCACTCAGTTTTGCGACACAACTATAATCTAGCAGATCAAGCAATTTGTAATAACCTAACAAAATGGTTAGAATTATCTCCAAATTACTTTTACATAGACTCGAAGCACACTAGGATTCCCCTAAGATTCTAATGACAAAATTCATTTCGGCTTTGGGGTTAGGCTGAAGGAAAACTCTGCCGATCATGGATCGGTGAGACAAAAAACCTTATGGAACGTAGATTATCACTAGAAAATTAGGTTTGCCTAGGCAATTTACATACATGACTAAGATCTGTGAAGATTATTTACAATTTACACATGCAGACTGGGTTTACAACATAACATGATCGAGCTGATGATGACAGTCGAATGGCACAGACACGTTGATCAAGCGCTATCCCTTTTGCGAAAAAAGGGGGTGTACTGCTATGGGTAGTTGACACGTAGTGGTCAACACTCCCTTAAGGCTTCTGCGCTACCTCTGCGTGGCTCTGCATCAGCCTCTCTGGCTCTGCATTGCCTCTACTGGATCCCTCTCTCTCTCTCTTCTCTACTGAGTATTCTCCGACTGGGAAAAATTTCCCTTCGGATGCTATCCTTGTCCCTCTTTGCAAAAGATCACTATCGAAAATTTCTCCAGCAGCCGCTCTGCTTCATAAAATCGAACTTTTGATCTTCTCCTTGTGTGTTCTCTAAGTGCCCCTCAAGCCTCTTCTTATATCTTCTTATTGAACAACCAACGACCCAGATTAACTTATAATTAATTGCTTAGATCATTTTGGCTTGATCCTTGTCTTCTTCTAGAAGTTACACCCGCAATTTAGATTAATACCCATTAATTATTTTAATTTCCTAAGTTTAGACTTAGGGTCCCATTGAAAATAATTAATTATTTTAATAAAACTGTCTCCTGGAATTTGCCAAAACGATTTCTGGGTATTGAGAATGCATGTGTCTAAGCCTCCCTGCAAATTTTGAGACTTAGAGCACATTCGATGCTACTAGAAATCAACACTCTGTTATAAGAATGCTGTATATATGCTAGATTTTCATCCTAGGTGTTCGGATGCTTCTAGTTGTATCCCCTCAGAAGCTGCACCAAAGTCTTGTTGACTAATTTTGTTTGCCCATCTGTCTGTGGATGGAATGATGTAGATCTCTTCAACTTTGTGTCCATATTCTCTCGCATTGTAGTCCAGAATGCATTGAGAAATCTTGATTGCTTGTTTGAAATGATGCTCCTTGGTATCCCAAAGTGTACCCAGACCTGTCCAAAGAACAAGTTTGCTGCTTCTTGTCCGCCGATGGTCTTTTTATAGGGCATCAGAACACTCGTCTTGTTGAAGCTGTCAACTACCACGAACAGGTAGTCATGTCCCTTCCTGGCCATCGGTAAACCTCCCATAAAGGCCATGGAAATGCTTTCCCAAGAACGGGTAATTACAGGTAAGGGATGATATAGACCCTGTTTCCTGTTGCTAGGCTTGCTGGTACAACAAAACATGCATCTTCTTATGAACCTAGCTACTTGTTCTTGCATCTTGGGCCAATACACATACCTCTGCAAGTTAGCCACAGTCTTCCCTAGACCAAAGTGCCCTGCAACCTTGGAGGTGTGAGCCTCTCTAATTAGCTGCAAACACTCACCTTTAGGAACACATAACTTATCCAACCTGTAGAGTAACCCATCTTGAAGATGGTAGTCAACCATGCTGTCACCATCGTGGACATGACTCTGACTCTGCAACCACTGATACACTTCCTTGAAGTTCTCATCTTCTGAATATGCCTCTCTGTATGCATCATGGTTGAATGGCTCCATGTGCATAAGAGTCCCCAAAGCTGTAATCTTTGATGTGGGTGACCTGAAAGCATATCGGTCAACTTGTTTGTGTTGTCCTTCTTATACTTATTTTGCAAATGAAACTACTGTAAAAACCCCATCCACTTGTAATGCCTGGCTTGCTGTAGCTTACTCTGGGCCTGCAAGTACTGTAACGGTTGGTGTTTTGTGTGGATTACTATCTCCTTTCCCTTCAGCTAGTGCTTCCACTTCTTCGCAACTTGCACCATGGCATAGAGCTCCTTGTTGTAGGTAGGGTAGTTAAGAACTGCCTAATGAAAAACTTCAAAATGGTAACATACATGCCTTCCTCCCTGCATCAAGACAACTCCCATAACATACCCACTCGCATGATGCATCTGTTTCCACTTCGAAAGGTCGCTACAAGTTTGGTAATGCCAGAATTGGTGCTTGACTGATCTTCTTCTTCAACTCCTCGAAAGGCCTCTGTTGACCTTTTCCCCACTGGAAACTTTTGCCACTTGCTGTTATGGCGTGGAGCGGTGCTTTTACCGTTGAAAACGAGGCTATGAATTTCCTCAGGTACTGTGCTGCCCCAATGAAACCCCTGACCTCAGAAACATTAGTAGGCACCAACCATTTCATGATGGCCTCCATCTTGGAAGGATCTATCTTCAGCTCTCCTCCACCGATCACAGACACGAGATACACCAAAGACTGCTGAGCAAACTCACACTTCTTGAGATTTGTTAACAACTGGTGATTCTTCAATGTTTCTAGCACCTGCGTCAATTGCGAAATATTCTCCTCCCAAGTAGCACTATATACTAGTATATCATCCATATAAACAATAACAAATGAATCTATAAAATGACACAATATGTCATTCATTAATCTCATAAACGTCGCTGGTGCGTTACATAGGCCAAATGGCATAACTAACCACTCATACAAACCTTGCCTGGTTTTGAAGGCGGTCTTCCATGTATCTTCTTCTTTGACTCGAACTTGGTGATATCCAAACTTCAAGTCCAGCTTGGTGAAATACTTTGCTTGTTGCACCTGATTTAGCAGATCGTCTATCTTGGGCAAGGGGTATCTGTTTTTGAGCATGATTTCATTCAACGCCCTGTAATCTATACACATTTGCCAAGTCCCATCCTTCTTTGGCACAATGAAGATGGGTGACCCACATGGTGATGTACTTGGTCGGATGACACCCTGTCCCAGCAGTTGGTGCAACTGTTTTTTCACCTCACTGGCTTCTAGAACAGACTGCCTGTACAACCCAATATTTGGCAATGAGGAGTTTGGAAATAGCTGGATCTCGTGATCCGCTTCTCTCTTAGGTGGTAACCCTTTAAGCTCTCGGAACACATCCTTGTATGCCTGTAACAAATCCTCCAATTGTTGTTTTTGTTTCTTAGTACACCCCTCCAGGGATGCCTTGCCTCTTATTGACTCCTCTTTAGATTGAATTTCTCTTAAAAACAATAAAACATACTTTTTGCTGGAATTGATCAATTTCTTGGCTTCGTTGGCACTTACCAGTGAAATTTTTGACTTGCCTTTGTGCGCGTTGATGATGAACAATTTTCCATCCTTGATGAGCCGGTACTGCTTAACTCTCCTCACGAATATTGTGTCACGCATATACATGTATGGACTCCCAAACACGACTCCACATACATCAACGAGAACGACATCCAGATCTACTTCATCAATAAAATCAACACTAATGACAAATCTAATTTTGCATTGTTTTGTTACCTTTAGCTTTGCATCCTTATTTACCCATCCTAGTGGATATGGGTTTGGATGATCACGAATTTCCAGCCCCAAATTCTTGACCAACTCTGCTATAATGAGATTCGCCTGCGATCTTGAGTCAAACAGAGCATCAATCTTTGTCTTCTTGATCTGTATTTTTATATGGAAGAGTTTGGTCATTTCTTTCTCTTCTTGTTGTTGAAGGCTACTCGGATTCACCTCCTTCTACATTGATGTATAAACAATCTTCTAATCCATGTCTGAGCTGTTTTCAACTTGGTTGCTCGAGTCAGTGGCCATGAGATTCTTCTTCTTATTATCTTTCTTCTTGTTCTTTGTGTTTATCTTTGATTGCAACTTCCAACACTTCTCCTCTATATGGCCATCAATGTTGCAGTGGTTGCTAGGATATTTGCACTGGTGTGTTGTGGCTGCTGTTTTTTATCTTTCCCCCTTTTTTGTTTGTTCTTCCCCTCCTTAGAAGCTTCTTGTTGCTCCTTCTGCTTCGATCCACTTGATTGTGCTCTTTTTAGGCGTATGTTCTTTAGGTACTGTGCCTGTACACAAGCTTCGTCCACTGATTTGGGCTTGAACAACATCACTTGCTCACACAGATGGTAGTGTGGTCCCCCCAAATACTTGAGGAGTACATCTGGGTTCTTGGGAGAGATACCCAACATTATAACCATCTTTTTGAATTCTGTGGTGTACTCCTGCACGCTTTGGCCTGACTTTTGCTTGAAGTAATGCCATCGGATCCACTAGTTCTCCACGTACCCAATGGGATAAACTGTGACTTAATGAGGGTTTTGAAATCCTCCCACTTAGTCATTGGAGGTTCTCCCTCCAACTTCAGGGTTTCCATGTGGCTCTCCCACCAAGTCAGTGCATGGCCCTCTAATTTCAGTGGTGCGAATGAAATCTTTTGGCCTTCCTCGATCTGATGGACACTGAAATAAACTTCCAGTTGTTGCAACCAGTGGTTCAACTTTAGAGCGTCAATCTCGCCGTGGTACGACTTGATATTGACTTTTGTTTCCATTTTAAACATGGATTGCGATTGGTTCACGACACTCGAACTGGGTTGATCTTTTTCGGGTCCTTTCATCGACTGGTTCTCTGTTTATCCCCGATCTTTCGATCCCCATTCCGATTTTTCCTCTACATTCGAATCCCCATCTTCTCCAAATATCCCCAACTTATTGCGTAGGGCCTGCATGAGGAGGTTTACATTGCGGTTTATATCTGCTACTTGTTGTTCGAGCCACGAAAACCCCATCTCTGTAGGATCATGAGGTTCGTTTACAGATTCATTGCCCATGATTAGGGTTTTATGATTTTTGGCCTCGCCGATCTAGATCTTTGCAATCTCCTCAAAATACCCAAAGAAACTTGCTCTGATACCAAATGATCTGTAAACTGCCGTGGATATTCCACTAGACAATTCGTCACAACAGATCTAATAATATCATATTAAAACTCTGAAAATTTTACACTTTACAGTTTATTAAACTTTAAGGTTTGTGGATTTAACTGTAATTAGTGCATGCATGTGGATGGAAATTATGCAAAAAAGTAGAGAACGACAAAATAAGCACACACACAAGACACAAGTTATGCTCTCTGGAAAACCCTTTCGGGAAAAAACCCAACTGAAGGTGAGGTCACTTCGCTTTCTTTCTTTGTCTGGAAATATGACCATAGGTACAAAGAAGTAATTCCTGTGGCCCATGGGTTGCTATAGTGCACATATCTTCTATATGTGCTCTACCTCCTATCTCTCCTAGCCATCTTTGCTCAACTATGGAACAAAATGCTCTCAAAAGAATGAAATGCCTCTTCCTCCTAGTACCAGTTATAACACAACCTGATAGCTTACTAGTGGTTAAGTTTGACTACATCAAATCTTAACTAGAGTTACAAAATAGACTCTTCTAGAGTCTTTTACAACACAAACACGTGGCTAGCCCCTTTTCCATAAATAATGGGGGCTGATGCGCCATGCTTCGAACTATAGGTGTGAAAACAACAAGGTCAACTTCTGAGCGTCATGACTTTTGCATACGAACTCCAATTGACATGCTTCTTGTGCCATTGGAAAGGTCTCTATGTGTAGAATAACATGAAAAGATGTGGCGCTAAAGCGACGAAGTTTTACCCCCAAAAAACGTCGTTTGATGCCTCAAAAATGCTCTCAGAAGGTTTCATACACCGTTTCGCGCCAAACTTGGTCCTGCAGGTAAAAATGGTCCCATGAGATGATTCCTCCACTTTTTCCACTCAAAATGTATCAAGGTGGATGAAAAACAATATAATGATCCAATTCAGATCATGGGGTTTGTCATTATACTTCAATCTTCAATAATGCTAGGTCTGCGACAATGTGAGACTGATATCAATGACAACTTTAACCAACAAATAATGCATCCAGAAACAACATTTTGAGGATAACATAAAAGAAGGAATAACATTACCCAATTTAGTGTTGATTATTATAGCAACAGATAGGTACTTCTGGATAGGCTAAGTGTCAAGTATGCGAGAGTCGTCCAAACCTCTCTAGGTACTTGCTTAATTTATTAAGTGACTGTTATGATTCTTTCCTAAGTCTAACTCAGGAAAAGCACATTGATTGACTAATTAATTAGTGTTGGCTATTCTAGTAAGGCTTTCTAAAGAAAAATGAATTATTCACCTAAGTGAATTAAATCTAGTCTCTATTGTTGATCTCAAGTGGGTTAGGATTTAGTCCTAGTCATCCATCGCTTTAGAGATTAATGTTAGGGATTTAGCTTAGTGAGAAGTTATAAAAGAAATCCCAAGGAGAAGAGAGAGTCATCATAGTCATTGAGAGAGTAATTTTCTCAAGAGAAGATTGAGAGACTTAGGGCTAAGGAGAAAGAAGTGTTGCAACAAAAAATTCTGGAGAAGCAAACTTGTGGAGTCAGAGCTATTGAGCACCAGAGGGCCATGACTTAGCTAGCATGAGGTGGGGGTTGGTGTGGAAGGACATATGAGTTACAAATAGGTTTAGGTTAGAGGATCATCCAACACATGGGTCGTACGAGTGGCGGCTAAGAGAGCTGGGATGTAGATTGGCATTTTAGTGGGCCGAGTTTTTTAGGGGAGCCCAATTTTCTGAGAGCTGAGATCTTCCAGGTTCTATTGTTGTATAAAACTATGTAATATCTGTGGGCCAATTTCCCTGTAAGGGAACCTTGATTTATTTCGAGAAATAAAGTGAAGGATAAATTGGAGGGTTTACATTTTGTTGTTGTATGATTGAATTTCTCCCTGTGTCTCTATTGCAATTTGTTTTGTTAAATATTGGTGTTGTTTAATTTAGCAATTTCAAAAAATAATTGATTGGGTTAAACTATTTTTTTTGGGGTATAAAAATTGCTTGGGATATAAATTAGATTTGCTATTTAATATTTAAGTTGGTACCAAAGCGAAAAACTGTTAGGTCCCTATAATACTAGTGATGCCCCCATTACTATTGTAGTTGCATCCCTTATTAATATTGTTGTGCTCCTATTGTCCCCATATTGTTATTACTGTACCCCATAAAATCCCTTTATTGTTATTTTTGTATCTTTATATTATTATTGTTAGGTCGGCTTGGTTATATTGTGACCCCTTAGACTCCTATATATAGAAAGGAGGTTTTGTCATTTGTATCATCAAAGAATTGTTCATTTGTGTAATGTAAAGGAGGTTGCCCCCTCGAAGACGCTGAATTCTAAGGCGTTCAACTATCTTTTCTATCTTTTTGTGCGTTGGTTTCATAACATTTGGTATCAGAGCTTTGGATTCTAGGGTTTCGCTGTTCCAAATAGGTCATCGTGGCATTTTCACTATCACCTTTTTTTTTGTGACGTTTCAGAAGCGAAACAAAAAACCCATTTGAGACGAAATCGGGTTGAACTTAGGGTCCGAATTTCAGAGCTTTTCGCACTATATTTGCGGAGATATTAGCTGAGGAAGTTGGCCTTTTTGCAAACTCCTGAATTACATTCCAAACAGGTGCCATTGGGAAAATCATCATAACTTTTGTTTCGAGCATTAGATTGAAATTTCGTAAGAAGTTACAGAAAGAGGACGGACTGTAGTTTCTTGTGTATATTTTTCAGATACTAAGGTCAAAACAATGACATGTGGCACTTCATACAAGTTTACTCTTCTGGAAAGGTCTATAATTAGGTCATCTTGGCAGATTGTGCATAACTCTGCCTTGGAGAATCTAAATTCAATCAGATTGGTGGCATTGGAAAGAGGACACAGAGGGCTACTGCAAGTCGCAATTTCAAAATTGGATGATCCGAAATTACAAAGATACATCAGATTCAATATTGAGCTCCTACAAAGTGAAAAAAGGTGTGTAGTTTTTTTTAAATTTTTGCATAAGCTTG
>APFE031423931.1:0-20679 GCA_000404065.3 Pinus taeda | reverse complement strand
TTTGGCTGAATGGTGGTATAACACTTCCTTCCATATTGCAACAAAAATGACTCCATTTATGGCACTTTATGGATATCAGCCACCATCCATCACATCATATTTAAGAGAAAATTCTAAGGTTCAAGCAGTGGAACATCATATCGAGTATCAACAACAAGTTCTCCAACTCTTAAAGGATAACCTCGTGTTGGCGCATAATAGAATGAAACAACAGGCAAATCAATATCGCAGCGAAAGAAGTTTTGATGTAGGTGACTGGGTATTCCTACGGTTACAACCATATAAACAAATGTCCCTCAAGCAAGCTAAGAAGGATAATAAATTGTCACCAAAGTATTATGGTTCGTACAAGGTGTTGCAAAAGATTGGTACAATGGCATACAAATTGGAGCTTCCTCCAGCGTCTCGAGTGCACCCACTTTTCCATGTTTCATGTTTAAAGAAGATTATAGGCGACAAGCTCCCAGTTCAAACAATATTGCCAGAACTTGACGAGGAAGGAAAAATTATATTGGAACCGGAAGCAGTCATAGAAACAAGAATTCGACAGTTACGAAATCGATCCATTTCAGAGTATCTCACCAAGTGGAAGAACTTATCCGCTGAAGATTCCACATGGGAGGATGAGAATTTTATACAGAAGCATCCAGAACTACTCAAGCATTGAGGACAACATTTTTTTGAAGGAGAGGGGCATGTTAGGTCCCTATAATACTAGTGATGCCCCCATTACTATTGTAGTTGAATCCCTTATTAATATTGTTGTGCCCCTATTGTCCCCATATTGTTATTACTGTACCCCATAGAATCCCTCTATTGTTATTTTTGTATATTTATATTATTATTGTTAGGTCAACTTGGTTATATTGTGACCCCTTAGACTCCTATATATAGAAAGGAGGTTTTGTCATTTGTATCATCAAAAGAATTGTTCATTTGTGTAATGTAAAGGAGGTTGCCCCCTCGAAGAGACCAAATTCTAAGGCGTTCAACTATCTTTTCTATCTTTTTGTGAGCTGGTTTCATAACAGAAACTCTAAAGGATTGGGAGATCAATTTGCCATAGGTTTACAACAAATAAATTTCCAGCAATAATTTGTTTTTTTGGTTGGGTATTTGGTTTGGGATCACAATTGCAATTGGGTTGAGATATGAAGGTCGGAAGTAGGGTGCATCCAATTATAGTCTGTGGACGGAGAGGATAACATTGGTACTAATGCAGAACAACATTTGGAATTTGCTGAACAAAAACTCGAACCCCTATTAATGTTACACAATTGGCCATCCCTAATCAAAAGGATTTGAAAGCTAGGAGGATTTTGCTGGATGGAATAAAGGATAATGTGATCCCTGATATATACGGAAAGAAGACTGCTAGGGAAATCTGGGAGGCTTTAACAAAACTATACCAGAGCGATAACCAATACATAAATATGGTGCTGAAGAAGAAACTCATGGGCACTAAGATGATTAGATCATATATATTAGAATGTTATCTCACCATGATCTCACAAGTTTGTTATGAGTTGGCTGTAGTTGGGGAGGCTGTGATAGATCAAGAATTGGTGAGGATAGATGACTTTGAATGGCTTCACTAATCTTTGGTCGCCATTCATCAAAGATAAACTTGATGATTGACCAATTGTGGTTGTATTCTTGTTCGCTTACTTCACCTGGGAGGTTAGTCTTTGATTCTAGTCTAGTGGGACCTCCTTTGAGGCCTTTGGGTTTTAGGAAGGGCATTATTGGGGAGGCTCTTATTGAATTAGCATGTTCAAGATCTTCCATAGTTACCATTTTCCATCTTTCCCCTTGTTCATCTCCATTCTTTGGGTTGGTGGTCGTTAGTCATTTTGATTGACACCCTTCATCCTCATCCTTGAGTCTAGGCTCGACAAACTTAGCCTCGGAGAGGCCGAGGACAATAGTCAAGAGGTTGATTTTGGAGGAGGATGAATTATCTAGAGAAGTCGAGTTGCACGGGTGCGCAAGCCATACAACAAGTTTGAGGAGGTTGTGAGTAGGTGAGGTGGAGCAACTCTAGAGGAGGCCAATAATTCTTGGGCGCTGATTTCTAGTTGACAGGTTGAATTTTAGGAGTCCAATTTCCTTGTGGGCCAAGTTATAGGTTCTCATACAACTAAAATTTTCTCTGTATATTTTCTCTATGGGTCTAACCCAAAATTTTCTAGAGTTTAATAAAGTGAAAAAAGATTGTTATTGGTTGAATTTTCGGCTATTATATCTTTTGATTTTTCATAATATTTTCCACTGTGTTGTTGCTCAAAATGTATAGGCACCGCGACAACAACTCAGGTCAGGGGCTGTCGCCTTAATCCCCAACCTCTCCGTTTAAGCTATCTCCCAACAACAAGCTATGGGGCGTAGACCCTATGGAAATGAAATGATGAAGGACAAGTTGGGAACCAATTAGTCCAGGAGACATGGTTGAGTGGCCTAGCACTTGTTTAGATTTAGCAAGGTATTAAGGATTCGATTAGATATATAGATTTGAAATCAATGCCTTATGGAGTCAACACTCTTGCTTTACAAATTTTAAGACCAATTACCAGATAGACAATTGTTGCTTTAATGCGTAACTGTCCTATATGAAATGCAATTCTTAGGACTTATGTGAAATGTATGAATTTTGTTTGATTTTACTTAAATGCCTAGTCTAAGTATGGCCTTTGATCTTTATCTATATTGAACCTAAAATCTATAGTAAATGGCAGAGAAAAGTCAAGGTGAAGACACGAGGGTGTCATTAACGATCCCTCTCCTTGAAATCTAATGTACCCGGTGCCTCCAACGCTGCAGAGACTGTGGCTCTAATGACTGCAAGGTCACCGTTTTAGATACTAGAAAGGCTAGACTTCTCAAGAGAAGATGCAAAGTTGTTTCTATCTCTCTATCAACCAAGCTTATGCTTGGAGGTCAATTTTAATACGCACTACTAGCTTAGGATGCGAATGCTATGTGAAGTTAGAGGATGATTATTAAGAAGAGATTGTTAATGTTTAAGTACTTTATTTATGGTGATTCTCGAGTTACATCGACAAGTAGTTATTTAAGAAAATCAAAAGACAATCTCAATTACAAGGATGAAAGCCAATGTGCTAAACAAATAGATATCTCAAGAAGAAGATAAAATCCACTCAATGAATCTCTTTGGAGCAATCACTAATATGAGAGATATTAACCAATGAGCCAAGAATACTTAGCTAAATCTGATGCTTTTCCAACGGCTCATTTGTCCAACCTTAAACAAGAATCATGAACAATCAAATCACTTGCTTGCTTAGATATTTAGCCAACGAGATCAAAAAAATGTTCTTCAAACAAAGTATCTCCAATCTAAACTTTAGATGCCCAAAGGTTGATTTATGATTAGTAGTGATCCACAATGTGCCTTAAATAAATGCAAGAATGCTTATTTACCTTCAGATATCAAAATGGTATGCGAATGATGATTATCTGAAGGCTGCAATAAGATTCATAAATATTCTTACTTTATCTCAACACAATATAACGAGATCATTCAATGCTCCAAGGTATGCCAAATATAACAATTGTTTTACCAAGATACTCAAAATGGCAACGATATTAGACCACGTAATTAATATTATCAAGAAATATTGATTTTGCAATATGCAAGCAGCCCTCAATGATATCTTTCTTGTCAACAAAAATATTTTACTCAATGCTAGTTGTCCCTTAAAACAGTGTTGACCACTACGTGTCAACTACCCTTAGCAGTACACCCCCTTTTCTTCGCAAAAGGGATAGCGCTTGATTGACGTGTCTTTGCCATTCAACAGTCATCGTCGACCTTATCATATTATGTTGTAAACCCAGTCTGCATGTGTGAATTGTAAATAATCTTAGCAGCACTGGGTCATGTATGAAAATTGTCTAGGTGGACCTAATTTTCTGGTGATAATCTACATTTCGGAAGGTTTTTTGTCTCACCGATCCATGATCGGCAGAGTTTTCTTTCAGCCTAACTCCAAAGCTGGAATGAATTTTGTCATTAGAATCTTAGGGGAATCCTAGTGCATTGATCTACTAGATTATAGTTGGTCGCAGAACTGGGTGATCTATGAGGGTCTATGTCAAATGGGTTTTCCCCCTTAGGATGTAAAATTGTAAAAGTCATGATGTAAAGTGTCTTGAGGGTTAGGAAATGTTTTAGTCCCCTCATAGGTCCTAAGTTCTAAGTCCTAGGTCCTAGGTGATTTCTCCAAAGGCTAAGTTCGAGGATCCATTTAAAAATAAAAATTAAAAAATTGGAAAAATAAAAAAACAATAAAAAAATAAAATTATAATAACTAAAGATATTAAATTAAAATATAAAAAATAAAAATATAAATTAATAAATTAAAAATAAATAAATTTTAAAATTTAAAAATAATTAAAAAATAAAATAATAAAATATTAAAAATAAAATAATATAAATATAATGTCATTTTTGGTAAAAAGTAGAATTTTCAATTTTAATATATTAAAATGCATTTAAAAATTCGACGGATGAGATTAAAAGATATCTTGATCCTCATCGACGGTCAAGATCATTTTGACATGGATCACTCGAATTAGCCGTTGGGAATTTTTCCTTTAAATATGGTGCTAGGGGTCATTTGAGATTAGATTTGATTTGAGAGTCTGGTGCTAAAGAAAGTTCTCTTGTAGTCATTTTTTGTGCAATAAAGAAAGACTTTGGGGTTAAAAATCTTGCTAGTTTTACTCTTCCGGAAACGCTGTAAGATGTTTTATTTTTCTGCATAATTCTATTTTCAGCTATTGATTTTAGCTTGATGAAGATTGATTCAGGCACAAGTATCTTGTCTGATCTCTGGGGTTTGAATGATAGTTTAGATTCTGAAATATAATGGCAGGTATCTCCATTTGATCTGGATTCACTATTGTTTTCTCCCTCTATGTTAATGGTTGATTTTAAGCTGTGCAGGAAATCTTAGTTTTGAGTTTATCGGGCGTTAGGGGAAGTTCTCAGCTGAACTAGCCAACTCCCGGATTGCGTTTTCTAAAAGAGCCCAGCCAGTTTTGATCTCGGGTTTATCATCTGAAATTTTTTATGAATGCATGCAGGGTTTTCCTGAAGCATCTCACATTAAATTAAAATTCTGAAAATATTTATGTGGCATAACGAGAAATCTGGCTATTTTAGAGCCTGCAGTTTGTGAATATTGTAATTATTTAGTTAGGGTTTTCAGTTTCGTTTCTTGCAAATATTATTTTTGGGTTTTCTGTTCTTTGTCATTGCAGGTTGCAGGTACAGATTTTGAAAATTTTTGTGGGGTGTTCATCAGACGAGTCTGAAGCAGCTGATCTCTAAATTAAGTTTTCTGAAGAGGTTCAAGGTTTTCCAAGCCATTTCTTTGCTGCTGCTTGGGGTTTCATTTTACAGAAAAAATTTAATTTTTTTTAAAGCAGGTTGTGGAATTGCTGCCTCACCTCCATGCAACTTTTTTCCCATTAGCAGCCTCTTCTCCCTCTTCTCCCTGCGTGCAATCTGCAAGTAGATCCTCATTCATCGCATCTGTTGCCAAAGCCTTGCTCCTTGCTACCAATTTCTCTCCACGCGTGTGGTCCATTTCAAGGTTGGTGGTACGCAACTCTTGCTCCATCAAACCATCTCCACACTCTTTTCTACCTGCTTGCGTTTCTCCCACCCGCAGCCTTCCAGATCACTCTCCCACATGCATCCCTCCTGCTCCAATTTCTTCATCACCTCGCCACACTCATTCGACGTCCTTTGCGTGCATCAACAGTCCACAAATCTGCGCAGTCTACCTATCATCCACGCTGACCTGTATTACTCTCTCTTTGTGCTGTGTTTTCCTCCTCACGCTGTCACTCAATCTGCTCCAGCATTCTCCAACGTTGCTCGTCCTACAAAAAAAGAAAAATACACATCTGCAGCTCCTTCACCTGCCCGCAGCACCTCAAACTTGCGTAAGTTGCCCAACATTTCCCTTAATCCTGCGTGAAACCCTTCTGCAACCTGATCTGCTGCCTTGGGTAGCTTCTTCCTGCCATCCAAAACCGATTTACACAACACGCAAAATTCATTTGAAACGGTCCAACGTGGGTAAGAATTGGTGTTTTTTCATCTATGTTGATTTTTTTTTTTAGTTACAATTCAGATCTGAATAGTTTTGGTTACGTTTTTCGATTTTAAACTAAAGTCTAATTTTATTTTAGAATTATTTCTTTTATAAATATTTGAGTTTTAATATAGGCTTTTGTTTTCGTTTATTTGCCTTTTTTTTACTTAGTTTAGTTTAGTTTTAGTGATTAGTAAAATTTTTTTAGTTTTTATTTACTTTGAATTTTTTTAGTTAACTTTTGTCGTATTTATTAAAAATCAAATCATAATAAAAATATAAACATCTAAAAGCATAAAAGTTTTCTTTATTTAGATTAGATTTTAAATTTTAGTTTAGATTTGTTTAGTTTTGTTCGAATTTGACTTTTAAAATAAACATTATATATATAATATATATATATCGATTTTTCAGATTTAACTTGGTCTTGTTTTATTTTTATTTTTTAATAATAAATTTTCATATAAAAAAAAGGGGACATAAAAGTTTTTCCTCTTTTTAAGATATTAGATTTTATTTGATTTTTAGTTTTATTCATTTTTAGATAAAAAGTTATGAAATATAAAAAATCATTAAATGTTTAAAAAATAATATAAAAATTAAAGGTCCGTTTAGTTTAAGTTTAAATTGGGACTTTAATTTTGTTTTATTTCAACCTTTTAAATTAAAAAAAAAGAAAAAAAAAAGAAAAAAAGGAAAAGAAAAAAAGAGCATAAAAGGCATAAAGGATTTCTTTTAATTTAGTTTAGATTTTAATGTTATTTAGATTTTATATTTTAAGTTTCATTTACTTAGACTTTAGTTAGCTTAGTTTTGTTTGAAAATACAAAAAAATTGGAAATATTTTGCCAGATTGAGTCTTGGCTCAAGGATTTGTCATGTTTGCTATATATCTTTTCTGCTGAGGCTAAAATTTTGATATTTATCATTTTTATGTGGTTAAATATGCTTAGAATATCATTTAAAGATTAGCTATATGAATCCGATCTCTGGTTAGCATTTAAAATTACGTGGTTATTTAAAGCGTTTAATATTTCGAATTTTAATTGCTGGAATATTGTTAAGACATTGAGCATTTATCGAATATCTCACATTTGGCAAAAGTTAACCTTAGTTTGAGTTATTTGATGGTAAATGATTGTTAATGAGCTCATATTTCTGCAAGCATTTGATAAATAATCATTCAGTCATTAACTCCATAAGGCACTGGTCTATTAACTTAATAAAATCAAATAAGTGCTTGTTTTCCCTCGCGTCTCCCAACCCAACTAGTCCACAGTTGGTCATCCATTGTCCCATAGGGTCTACCCCCCCCTTAGCCGCGGGAGACAAGATTAAACGGAGAGATCGGGGATCAGGGTGACAGCGCCCGGTCTGAGCGTTGTCGTGACAATCTGTGCGAAAACACACAATGTTTATTTTGAACCAAGGATAAATTTTGTAGCAGCAGAGAGCTATTTATGTTTTCTTGTAGATTTCAACCTACTACTGAAACCCAATGAAATAAAATGTAACTACAATGACTTTAGATCTCAGAATAAACTACAACAGTAAAATGCTAATTAGGACAATAGCAAAATTTTCAATGTTAGAGGAGCAGCAGAAATTTTTATGACAACAGAAAATCACTTATGCTTCAATGACAAAAGAGCAGCAAATAATAGGACAACAAAGAGAAACTTTATGTTAAATGGTCAGAATATTCGAGATTGCTTACTTCTCTGTCTTTGCTTTTAAAAAAAATGCTTATATCATTGATGTATCTTCAGATTTTAGGAATGCTTGTGACAGTCAGCAAGAATTTTGAGCTGATTTGAAGGCCGAATCAGGCTGCTGTTTGGAGGATGTTTTGGGGCAACTTTTACCACCATTGACTTTCTGGTTAGAGCTGATTTCTCGGTTGATTTGACTGCTGATTTGACAGATCTATTTTGGGCTTATATTTGTACTCTCTCCCTCTGCTGAATTATTGAAGAATAATAAGAAGATTTGATCAAAGGGTTTCCCCACATTGGGGTTTGTCCCCGACATCTGCCACATCTTGTGTCATCTTGTCTTGGCTTGTCTTATGCATATGATTTTATGTTCTATCTGCATTTACTGTCAATGTTTGTAAGTTAATGTGATGGCTACTGAATATAATTGGAATTTGTCATTGGGCTGCTAAAGGAACATTGAAGTAAATTGTCTTAAGCATAGAACATACCATTGTTATCTAAAATTAACATGGTATTAGAGCTGAGGTGAAGACAAAGCCCAAGCAAGAGTGAAGCAAAGAAATCACTAAAGGAAGCTGTTGGACAAGGACTTGGAACTAGTCCCAATGACGACTACATCTTTATTCAAAACTGAAGACAAGCTCAAGGACAAATCCAACTATCATGCATGGAAGATGATTTTGGATTTGACTTTGGAAGAAAATGATGCCATGGACTATGTCAAAGGAAGAATAACCAAGCTTCCTTCAAGTGCATCCGCCATTGTTCAAACCAAGTACAAAAGAGGTGAGGCAAAAGTTAAGAAGATTATTGTTGATTCTATTCATAAGCCTTTGGTTGCATATATTTTTGATTTGGAAACATATAAGGAGATGTATGAAAGGCTGGTTGGGATATTCAAAGTGAACAATGCAAATCAAATTCTCTTTTTCAAGAACAAGTTGAAAGACATCAAGATGGATAGAGGAAAATCCATCCAATCCTATTTTATGAGGATCACCGAGATCAAGAATGATCTTCTATCTATTGGAGAAATCACTGGTGACAGGGAACTCTTTCTTATTGCACTTGGGGGCTTTACAAGAGATTGGGATGTGTTCAACACTACCATTCTTAACAATGACAGGATTCTGAGATATGAGGAACTATTGCCCAGATGCACTCAAGAAGAAATAAGGATGATGGAAGGAGAAAAGCCCTCAAATGGAGACAATCCTACTACCTTCTCCGCTCATTCTAGAAGAAGGAACAATGCTGGTCCAAGGAATCAAGGACAAGGATTCAAGCTGGGATTCAAAGAAGGAAGAAACGGAAGGTGCTTCAATTGTAACAGGTTTGGCCACTTCACTAAGAGTGTCTTCACGAGAAGGATACTCCAAGAGATGATGACAACAATAACAACAACAACTTCAAGGGCAATGGCAATCGAAGGAACAACAGGGTCAATAACAAAGGAAAGAGGAATGCTCTTGTTGCTCGAAATGGAGGTGGTCATCCTCCCAAGAAGTTGAGAAACTCCAGGTATGATGAAGTTAATGTTGCAAAGCAAAATGAATTTTATCTTATTTCTGCCCTCTCCACTGCCTCTCCTCCGGAGACATTGGACCATTGGTTGATTGATAGTGGTGCCTCAAGGCACTTCACTAGGTACAAAGAAGCTCTTTCAAACTTGGTTGAGAATGAAACAAATATGGAGATTATACTTGGGGATAATGCCACTTATCTCGTGAAAGGAATTGGGACTGTTACTCTCCACTTAAATCAAGGTCAAACCTTTCACCTACAAGAAGTGCTATATGTACTTGACTTGAAAAAGAACTTGGTTTCTATTTCTGCGATGGAAGACAAAGGTTTTAGGGTGTCATTCGTTGATGGAAAGGTTTGTCTTTGGTAAAGGAATCCAAGAGATGCATTCACTCTAGGATTCAGGGTTGAAGGTCTCTATTAAGTTGGAGGAGGTCCATTGGGAGCAATGATTTGTGACACCTCTCTTCAATCCGAATTATGGCACCAAAGATTTTCTCACCTTCATTTTAAAGCCTTACCGATGTAAGGAAGACGATCACAGGGATGCCCGAATTCAACTTGAATCATGAAGGTGTTTGTCAGGGATGTGAAGCAAGGAAACATACAAGGGGACCATTCCTTGCAAGTGAGACTCAAACCACTGATATTCTGTAGTTGGTCCATTCTGATCTATCAAGTATGTTGCCCATGACATCTTTGGGTGGATATTTGTATTATGCTATTTTTGTGGATGATTTCTCTCGCAATACTTGGACCAATTTCTTAAAGAAGAAGAATGAAGAATTCAAATGGTTCTTGTCTTTCAAAGCTTTCGTCGAGAATCAAACAAGGAAGAAGATCAAAATTATGAGGACCAATAATGGGACCGAATATGAGTCTAATGAATTCAAAGACGACAGTAGAGAAGCTGGCATTAAGAGGGAGATTACAACCGCTTATACTCCTGAACAAAATGGTGTTGCCGAAATGAAGAATCGTACTATTATTGAAGCTACTCGGGCTATGCTTCATGATCAAGGTCTTCCGAAGTTCTTATGGGGAGAAGCTGCCAACACCGCTGTGTATGTCCAAAACCAATACCCACATCAAGCTTTGGATTTCAAGACACCTGAAGAAGTATTCACCAGTGAGAAACCTGATTTTACTCATTTTAGAATTTTTGGATGTCCCATATACTTTCATGTGCCAAAAGAGAAAATAAACAAATTAGATGCATCTGGGAAGAAAGGAACATTTGTGGGCTATAATGAAACTTTGAAGCATATAGAATTTGTGCCTGGTCAAAGTGAAGTGGACTTAAGTCATGATGTCACTTTCGATGAAGATTCTTCTCTTAGAAAGATTCGAGATCTTCCCATTCCTAGGAAGGCCAATGGTGATGTTGATGTAGAAAAGCAAGATGAATCTCTGTCCGATGAATCGATGCCTGATGTTGAAGGTCCAATGTATCCCATTGATCCACCTCCTAGTGAGCCTACTACTACAAGAAAGAGGCCTTTGTGGCTTAAAGATGCTCTTGAAGATGCTGAGAAACACTTTGCACCGAGGGGGACATTTTGTGAAAGCAAGAAGCCGAATAGGTACTAAGGGTACTTAGTTGCCATGAGTACCATTGTACAATTTGAGCCTTGTACATTCGAAGAAGCTGTGAAGCAACAGGTTTGGAAGGATGGGATGAACGAAGAGTATGAATTGATCATGAAGAATGATGTTTGGGATGTGGTTCTTAGAACCAAGGATAAATCCGTGGTCACTTCAAAATGGCTACAAGATCAAACATGGAGTTGATGGGAGTGCTGAGAAATTCAAGGCCAGATTTGTAGCTTGAGGCTTCTCTCAAAAGGAAGGAGTAGACTACGATGAGATATTTGCACCAGTTGCCCGATATACCACCATCCATTCGATCATAGCCCTTGCTGCCTCACAAGGATGGAACTTTCATCAAATGGATGTCAAAACTGCCTTATTGCATGGTTCGCTTAAGGAGGAAGTATATGTGGAACAACTTGAGGTGTTCGAGGTTCAAGATCGTGAGACACATGTATGCAAGTTGCAGAAAGCCCTCTATGGATTGAAGCAAGTCCCTAGGGCTTGGTATGAGAGGATCGATAACTATCTTATGAAGCTGGGATTTGCGAGAAGTGATGCAGACCCGAACCTATACTTCAAGATTGAAAATGACAAACCTCTCATTTTGGTCCTTTATGTGGATGATCTCTTTCTAACAGGTGATGACCCTCTCATTTATCAATGCAAGAGGGAGTTGGCTTCCGAGTTTGAGATGAAGGACCTAGGACTGATGCATTATTTCTTAGGATTGGAGGTCTGGCAAAAGCCAGGTGAGATTTTCCTTTCTCAAGGAAAATATGTATTGAAGCTACTTGAGAGATGCGGGATGGTGGACTGCAAGTCCGTGACTACTTCGATGGAACTCAACTTTAAGAAGCTATGTGGAAGTGTTGTTGGGCTCGAATTGACGAACCCTACCGAGTATCGTCAACTGTGGGAGCACTGATGTTCTTGGTCAACTTTCGTTCTGACATATGCTTCGTCGTGAACACGTTGAGTCAATATATGGTCTAGCCTCATCACATTCATTGGATTGTTGCCAAGAATCTCTTGAGATATCTTTGGGGCACTATCCACTTTGTTTGAAATACACCGCTGGGGATTTGAGGCTACATAGATATTTAGATGCTGATAGGGTTGGCAGTGTGGTGGATCGTAAGAGCACGTCTGGGTGCTACTTCTCCTTGGGGTTTGCTTCTATATCTTGGATGAGCAAGAAGAAGAAATCGGTTGCACTAAGCACCGCTGAGGCCGAATACATTGCTGTGAGTATGGCCTGTTGTGAAGTAGTCTGGTTGAGGAAGCTCTTCAGTGAGCTATTTGAGCACGTGCTAGATACGACTGTGATCTTTTGCGACGACTACAGTGGGATTCGTCTATCAAAGAATCTTGTGTTCCACAACTGCTCCAAGCACATTGATATCAGGTACCACTTTATCCGGGATATGTTTCAACGAGGAGCAGTTAGGCTCCATCACATCAAGACAGATGAGCAAGTTGCAGACATTCTCACAAAGCCTCTTAGGAAGGTCAAATTCTTAATCTTCTGAGAGAGACTTGGAGTTGTGGAATGACCCTCTTATGAGTTGGATATAGAGCTCTGGGAGCTCTTGAGGGTGTGGGGTACTTCTTCGAGCTAGCTATGAGTGACCACAGGGTGAGTGGTTCACCTTCCCCTAGTGGTGCGCTGGATACACGTTGAGTGGTTCACCTTCCCCTTTGATACCCCATTATGGTTGACATGTGTGTAGGGTGAGTGGTTCCCTTCCCCTACCTGGACACATGCATGTAGGGTGAGTCCTTCCCTTACAATTGACATATGCATAGGATGAGTGGTTCACCTTCTCCTATGGCATATGAGTAGGATGAGTGGTTCACTTTTTCCTATTGATACCCTGACCAATGTTATTAAAACCAGAACCGGTGACCGGACCGGTCCACCTAATGAACCGGTTTACCGACCGGAACCGATCTAATCGGGACTGGTTTGGTATAAACGAACCGGTTTTAGAAAAATACATTAGATAATTAATTTTTAATGAAACAAAACTATTTTTAAGATTTAAAACCATGATTCCAAGCCAATAGAGACAAAATATGCAAGTTTGCTCATTTATATACCATGTAAAGGTGAATATATCGAAATGGCACTGAGTGCAATACATATCATCGACAAAATAGCAAAATACATAAGTAATGAGGCTCTAAATGGCCTATAAAGTCCAAAAACAATACTGCAAGCTATGAGGCCATTGGCCTACTACAAGTCTACTGCGTACACATGATCAATCATCAAGTTCATCACCACTACTAGTCACAGGATCATCATCAGGAGCTACATAGACTTCATCTGGTTCAGAGTCTAAGGATGCCTCAGCCTGATCTGCAACCTCAGTAGCAATGCCATCAATAACAATAGAAGTGGACCTAATGGAAGCACGAGTTTGTCGACTTGCACAACTAGTGCCTTCCATTGGTTCTTTGCCTTTCCTTGATGCCGCCACTGATCTTGGTTCTAATGCCGACACAAAATCTGCTTCATCCCTCACTAAAGCCATGTCGATATCAAAATCAGCCTCAAACACAAGATCTTCAGTCTCCTCCACCCATTCTGATGTTGGATCAATATCGTCCAACACAATGGGATCTAGATCAGGTGCCTTGTTCATCATTTGGTTCCTCCTCAGTTGAAGGTTGTATTGCACAAAAACAAGATCATTTAACTGTTTTTGTTCCTTAAAGGCTTGGAGAGGGTGTTTTTGGAGGGAAAGCACCCTTAATTTCCCTCTAAAACCCCTAAACTACCTTGGAAAAGCCACACCGTGGGTCCTCGGTGGGCATGGCAGGTAATCGGCCAGTTTAGGACCGGTTAGGGCCAAATTCTTGCCACAGTGCCTCCTTACCAGGTTTTCCAGCCGGCACCAACCGGTGGCCCTGCTGACTAGCCGGTTAGACCGGTAACCGGTTAGCTAGGCCGTTTTAAAAACTATGACCCCGAAACACATCCTACCCATAGAGTCCGGGATTCATGGGAAGTACCTCTCATCTTGCCAATGAGTTGGGCAAAATTTGGTTAGGGCCATAGCACTACCAATGCCTGCATCGTGTACTGCCGTACTCCCTGTGACAAGGATGCATGGTGTTCAACAGCTTGATCTAGGATCAAGGACTGGGTTTAGTCAGTGGAGAGTGGTATGATACACTCTCGATCACTTCTTCATTATTAGTTCATGGTTCAGCAGAGAAGTGATGGCATGATGGTACATGATGAGTGGTTGGTATGATGATGGATTGGCAGGTGGAATTCTCCCTAGTTGAGAGGGAGTGTCAAAATTGGCAACAAGGGCCAAATTCCACCTTAGGACGACTCACATGATGGAGATGATTATTGCATTAGATTCCTTTTTCAGAGAGGTACAATTTTGATATAAAGATCATCTCGTTCTGATAAGCAGAAATGGAATTATGAATTTATTTCTCCTATGGATAAATTTTCAAGGTTGGCTCCAGTCAAATGTAGGCTCATGAAGCCCAACAGATGTGTCTTTTCACCCTTAATGAAGTGTATAAATAGGAGAGACCTTTTCCACATTTGGACATCATCTCATCACAACTTCTTCACTCTCTTGATTGTGTCATACAACATTGGAGGCTTTTCTCTTCTTCTTTGCACGTGTGGCTGGGCAACTCCCTCTCTACTTTGCATGTGTTTGGAGGCCGAGTTTTACTGGGTAGATCAGGCTGAAATTTCAGAGCGTTGACCAAGGGGAGTTTGACCAGTGTTAACCTCAGTTTTTGGGCCAGAATTTTGATTTTTCTAAGCCGCATTTATTGGCACAAAAATCGAGGCATTTGGAGTGGTTTGACTAGCATTGACTTCAGGGTTGATTGCGGAAAATTACAACAATCTTTCTCTCTCCTTTGATTGGGTTTGACAAAAGAATTTTTAGTTGATTTGAAGGTTGAATTGGATTGCTGTTTGGAGGATGTTTTGGGGCAGCTCTGACCACCGTTGACTTTTTGCTTAGAGTTGATTTGTTTACTGATTTGGCAGATCTGTTTTGGGCTTACATTTGTACTCTCTTTCTCTCTGCTAAACTATTGAAGAATAATAAGAAGATTTGATCGAAGGGTTTCCCCACATTGGGGTTTGTCCCCGACATCTGCCACATCTTGTGTCCTCTTGTCTTGGCTTGTCTTATGCATATGATTTTATGTTCTATCTGCATTTACTGTCAATGTTTATAAGTTAATGTGATTGCTACTGGATATAATTGGAATTTGTCATTGCGCTGCTATAGGAACATTGAAGTGAATTGTCTTAAGCATAGAACATACCATTGTTATCTAAATTTAACAAAACCAGATACCAAGTACATATAGAAATACAATTAAAACCCAAAACCCCAAAGGTTAGAAATTTAAAATTTATTTTACAAATTAATTAGATCTATACAAATAAAATACAAATCTACTGGATCTGAGGAGTATGAGTCCAACTTCGCTCCGAGATCAGTAGAATCAAGCTTTTCCTAGCCAGATCTATCAATTAAATGCAAGATATAAAAGATAAATAATTTCAATTGAGACACTAGCCAAGAAACCCTGCAAGAGAAACTTTGTTAGATAAGTCTCGAGATTTAATTAGAAAGGCTTTTCAGTTCCTATGCCTTGGGAGTTGGCTGGTCCAACCGAGGATTTCCCCTCACGCCCAAGCTTTCGATTATAAAAGATCTCTGCACACTCAAATCAAGTTGTTAGACGATAGAGATATAAAATAATACTATAATCCTCAAAAATTAGATATACCTGCTAATTTAATTGAATTAAAATGCTATCTTAGATCCAATAATCTAAGCAAGATACCTGTGCAATAAGTTATTCCACAAAGGCTAATAATCAACAACTTCTAAAATATACTCCAACAGAGCATTACAAACAATATTACTATAAGAAGTAGGAGAAAAACACCACCATCAGTGAAAACCCCAAAGACTTTTGTATTATTAATATTCCCAAAAAATTAGAAGAGAGTTTCGAGAGCTAGTACACGATTCAAAGATCGGATCATTCGAGAAACGAATGACTTTTAATTTACAGATAAATTCTCTAAACAACTAGTTGGCTTGATCCCCGTCAAAGTAATCTTGACCTTTGATAAAGATTTGATTAACTTTTAATCTCCACCGTTGAAATATTTACTTTTTGAGGAATTTTCGAATTTCTCTTTTAATTCATTTTTAATTAGCTCAAAATTAATTATTTTGAGCTAATTTCTTCAAAAAATTGACTTTGACTTAACCACCAAGGCTCAAGGGTCCAAAATTTCTTGAAGTTTTCAATATTCCCTTGGTGGGGGCCTCCAAAAATTAATTTCTCTAGGACCTACGATTTTTTTATCTGGAGAATTTATTTTCCCTAAGACTTTAATTTTAATTTTAATTAATTAAATTTCTGGGTTAGGATTTTTAATTTATTTTTGCAAGAAAATTTAATTAATTGACAGACGAGGGGATTGATGATTTTTTCCAACCCTCTAATATTTTAGCACCATGGCTAAAATATTATTTACATAAGATAATTACATTTCAATGCTGAAAAGGGGAAAACCCATTCGTTATAGACCCTCAATTCTTTTACCCAATTCTGTGACTCAATATGATCTAGTAGACCAAGTGATTTGTAATAATTTAGTCAACTAGCTTAAATTATTCCCAAATCACTTTTACAAAAGACTACTAGAACACTAGGATTCACCTAAGATTTTGACGACAAAATCCACCCTAGCTTTGGGGTGAGGCTGGAGGGAAAAACTCTGCCGAGCATCTGTGTTTAGAAACATAGATGCATTAGTGAGACTAAAAGCCTCCTAGGATGAAAATCGTCAGCAAAATAATAGGGTTACCTAGGTTGTTACGTACATTATGGTCTTACTAAGATCATTTATATTACAAACTGCAGAATGGGTTTACAACTCTGATAGACTGATGACTGATGAATCCAAGATGATCTAAATGCTCGAACATGATGGGATCCGTTTGTGAAAAAGTGTACTGCTATCCAAATATCATCCCAAAATCATCATATGACATTAAGCATTATGCGACACAAACAACACACAAATTCCTATAAGTAGCGTTCATCCAAATATCATCCCAAAATCATCATATGACATTAAGCATATGAAATAGAAGCTCTACTAACAGGAGACGAAAATAAAATTTAATCTATGAAATGGAATGCTAAAATAAAAACTAATTTAACGACATAAATAAATAACAAGGAGTAGGGTTAGAAATACAATACAGAGGATGCCCCATGGCATCAAATGTGTTCAATGAAATCCTTTTTGAGCCTCTGCCTACTCTTTGGCAGATCCATAAGTTGTTTCTTTGATGTGCCATGTGCAATCCTAATCATTTTAGGACTTTGACTTATCCCAATGTTGTGTTGTATATGGACATCAAATTTGTCAAGCCTCTATTTATTTTTCTCTTCTTCTTCATACTTTTCTTTGTGGTGGGCTATGATGTTGATGATGTACAACATTATGCTTGATCTTGAAAATTTTCAGATGAAGTATCCAAGATATTCGTGACATGCCTCTCTTCATTTTGCATCTGCTCTGTCAGGAGTGCTAGATTAGCCTAGTAGGTATTAACTCGATTTCCTTCAGGTTCCTTTTTATCTAGGTCATTTTCTTTTAGCCACTTTCCAATGGAACAAATGACCTCCTCATAATAAGATGGAGCTTGCTTCAGCAAACAGGGAGGCTTATGATCTATTGATGGCTCTTTATTATCTGACTTGGGTTGGAACTTGTCTATATGTGATCTTTCCATTTTGTCCAACTTATTCTGAATAATAGTCATTTGATTAGAATGCTTAACTTTCATAGCACTGATTTCCCTGGCATGATTTTCTTCCATAGTCTTTATCACTTTATCATTATTAGCTTTCATGGCCATCAAACAATTTTGCAAAGTTCATTTCTTTGACATGATTTTTCTCTATGGTAATCAAACGATTTTGCATGGTAGTCATCATGGTTTCCATTTCCTTAGCACGTTTTTCTTCTATAACCAACAACTTGCTCTGAAAACTGACCTGATTATCTTCCATGGACCCATTTCTTGGGCGTGATTTTCTATTAAGTTTGCTTGATTAAGTTCCATATTAATAACTTGAGCCTAGTTGACTTCCATATTATTGATTACTTGTGCTTGATTCAATTGCATATCCTTAACCATTTGAGTTAATTTCTTGATAAGGTCGTTTTCAACTTCTTTAGTCTCCTTTACTTCAACTTTCGCTTTGACCTTTCTCTTATCTCCATATTTATCTTCAAAGGCATCAATGATTGATTGTAGAGAATCAAAAGTGTTATCGGGGAACTCAGTGAACCAATCCAAAGCATCATCACCTAAGGTGAGAATGAAAGGTTGCATCTTCACATCTTCATAGTCTGTATATGGGCGACACTCGCTTATGCAAAGATTGACATTATGACGGTGAGTCTCGGTAATAATGGCTTTGTTACCTCGTAAAGGGAGAACCTTATCGATGACCACTTCGACTGAAGGTGGGAAATTGTGTGGAGCTCCTTGAAAGTTAGTAAAATCACAAGGAGCAAACAAGTCATCCATGATGACTTGTGTAGAAATTTATCATTTCCCACCCCGGTTTTCAGTTTCACCTTATTTCTCCCATATAGTTAAATGCCTTTTCCCATATCCATACATTCAACAACTGAAAAAATAAATTTTTGCTGAAAACACAAATTCTGGAAATTTTACAGAATGCTGGAAAATGCAGAAATAAAAAAAATCAGCAGGTACAAATAGTTATTTAACACATTTGAACACAGTGATTTTTGGTCAATGTGACCCTGGAAAAACCCCCAACAACTCTTGGGGAAAACTAGTTCGAGAGCTCTTCTTTATTTCTGAAAATGCCTTTTTTACAGTGAGAAATATTCAGCAAAAAATCAGCAAGCAAATTTACAACTTATCTCTTTTCCCATGCCTCACAGCAAACAAGACAACAATAAATGCTGTACGGCCTCCTCGATTTTCGTGCCCACTTTCAGCCTTAAATGCTGCTGTACAACCTACATTAAATGCGTTATACGGACTGCGATAAATGCACTGTACGGACCTCGATTTGCATGCAAAAAACCAGCAAATTTCTCATCGATTTCTGTGCAAACCACTCGATTTTTGTGCAAACCAACTGTACGGATTTCTAGAAAATTGTGCCAAAATCAGCCTTTCATTGTGTGCTGAATCAATTGTACAAATTTGCTCAACTGCTGCCTTGGAATGTGTGCCAAGCTGCTGTCTCTTTCTCCTCCTTGTCCAGAAATCTCCTTTGCTCTCTTGCTCTCCTTCTCTCAATCTGCTCATGAAAGAATGAATGACCTCTTGCCTCTTTTTCCTCCTTTAATCTAATCCTAAGTGACTTTTGGGTAACCTCTAAATCCAATGGCTGAAATCGATTGAGATCTAGGGCTAAGATTAAATGCTCATTTAAATCTCACTTTTTATTTTTTAACTCACCCCACTTTAATAAAGACCCACTTAGTCATTTATTTCCAAAGTCATTTTTCTTTTCTAATTTTATATTAACTTTATTAAAGTCACTTTAAAATTAGACTTTAGTAACTTTATCACTTAAAGTCACTTTTAAATTAGATTTAACTTCATAAAAATTATAAAGTTACTTTAGGAGAAAAATTAAACTCTTTTGGACACTTTTCCCTAGGCCAAAGATCAAAGCCTTAGGGAACCACCTGTCCTCCGATACCAAATTTCAACACTCCCTCTTACTGAGGAAGGTGTTCCTCACCACACCCATCTTGTCTCTGAAGTAGACATGCTTGCCCCATGTTAAGGCTTTGGTAAGAATATCTGCAACTTGCTCATCAGTGGGAATGTACTCAAGCTTCACAGCTCCCTTCTAAACATAGTCTCTGATGAAATGATATTTGATCCCGATATGCTTTGACATGTCATGAAATACTGGATTCTCCATGAGTTTAATGCAACTCTGATTATCAAAATAAATCACTGAAAGTCTCAACGGCTGACCAAATAAGCCAAACAACATCTCGCGAAGTCAGATGGCCTCACAACTAGCAAGACTGGTTGCCATATACTCTGCTTCTGCTGAACTCAATGCTCCTGACTACTGCTTCCGGCTGAACCATGACACTACTGATGAACCCAACCCAAAACAGCACCCTGAAGTGCTCTTCCTATCAGAAGCACAACCTGCCCAATCAGAATCAGTATAACCTGCCAACCTCACTCCATCCCCCTGCCTGTAGTCCAGACCATAATCCATTGTCCCTTGCAAGTACCGCAAAATGTGTTTTGCAGCCACCCAGTGAACCTTCCTAGGCTCACACATAAACTGACTCATTGTGTTGACTGCAAAACAAATACCTGGTCTAGTGTTGACCAAATACATCAAGGAACCAATCAGCTACCTGTACAATGTGGGATCCACCAACTCGGAATCTGAAGCATGAAGCTTCTTCTAGTTGGTAATCATCGGTGTCGACGTGGCTCTACAATCCTCCATGTGGAATCTGCCAAGGATGTCCACAATATACTTCCCCTACCCCAGGAAGAAATGCCCCTCCTTCTGCCACACCTCCAAACCCAAAAATTAATGCATCAAGCCGATGTCCTTCATCTCAAACTCCGCTGCAAGATCTCTCTTGCAGTGCTCTA
>APFE031423925.1:25708-40870 GCA_000404065.3 Pinus taeda | reverse complement strand
ATATTTCCTTGGTTTGCAAATCCAACAAAAGGAAGGAGGAATCTTTTTATCTCAAACCAAGTATCTCAAACAGATCTTGAAGAAATATGGCATGGAAGATGCAAAACCAGTATGTACACCCATGGTCACCGGATGTAGCCTCAGTGCAAATGATGAATCTACAGCAGTACATCAACCAACCTACAGATCTATGATTGGAAGTCTACTTTATTTGACAGGTACCCGACCGGATATCATGCATGCAGTAGGAATAGTTGGAAGATTTCAGGCAAATCCAAAGGAGACGCATCTTCAAGCAGTGAAGAGAATTTTCAAATATCTTCAAGGGACACAAAATTATGGCTTATGGTATCCTAGAGATACAGATCTCACACTTCATGCTTATACAGATGCAGATTGGGCGGAAGCGTGGATGACAGGAAGAGCACAAGTGGTGGTGCGTTCTTTATGGGTTCCAGATTAGTATCTTGGTTCAGCAAGAAACAGAGTTCAATTTCCTTGTCTACAGCGGAAGCGGAATATGTTGCTGCTGCATCTTGCTGCACTCATCCTTTGGATGATGCAGACCTTGCAGGATTTTCAAATCACTTGTACACAACCTATCTCCATCTTATGTGATAACACAAGTGCAATCAGCATCTCAAAGAATCCTGTCATGCATTCAAAAACCAAGCACATACCAATCAAGTATCATTTTCTCCGGGAACATGTGCTTGAACAAAAGGTCAAGTTGGAGTATGTTCCTTCTAAGGAACAAGTTGCTGATATTCTCACCAAACCATTGCCCAGGGAGACTTTTGAATACCTCAGGCAAAAGCTGGGGGTTGTTGATGCATCATCTTATTGTTGAGACTCTTCTGATTGTTGGTTGTACGCATGATTCATCTGGGGTATATGCGTACATGTGTTGGGTTGCAGCACAGGTTCAGGGGGAGAATATAATGCATTGTTGGCATTATGGAGGATGTACAAAAGGAGATCATGGGAGCTGGTCTGAATATAGCTGCAATATGTCTCTATCTCTTTCTTGGTCATTCATGGTGTCTGGTGGATTATGGTTTTTCTTTGCAGATCTGGTTCATATTCAGGGGGAGCATGTTCTTAGGGGGAGCATAACCCTTTGCCCTTGATGTCAAAGGGGGAGAATGTCGCTGAAGTTTTTGAAGTTGCCATCAAGTCCAAAGGGGGAGATTGTTGGCATTATGTTTCTGGTATGGTTATATGTTACAGATGTTGTACTTGATGGCAACACCCATGGCATGGCTCTCAATATGATGAGAATTAAGAAGTACGCAGGAGAAAAGTTCACGGAATTTTATGCAGAGAAAAGTTTATAAAAGTTTATTTCATGTGGAGAAAAGTTCACGGAATTTTATGCAGAGAAAAGTTTATTTCATGTGGGAAAACTTACCTTTGGTCCATGGTAGTTAGTCCTTGGAATTTGAACCTATGGTTTTTGGACCATGGCATCTCGACAGACGTGTTGATCCCTAGTATTGAGTTGATGGTATTGGTTTGTTATGGTTTTGGCCCGTGGTATTGGTCCATGATTTGAGGAAGAGCTTGCCTATATAAAGCAAAGGAGATCATTTGGCTTGTGTATGCTTTTGGGTTGAATATCTTAAGATCTAAAATATTGGGTTATTGTTTCAAAAGCTCGATCTATATGAAAGTGAAGTGGAAAGAGAATCTGTGAAGGGTGATCTCTCGAGCGCTGCAGCTGGGGAAGTGAGGAGGCGCCACAGGAGACGCCGCAGGAGGCGCCGCAAGAGACGCCGCAAGAGGTGCCGCAGGAGACGCCGCAGGAGGCGCCGCAGGAGACGCCGTAGGAGGCGCCGCAGGAGACACCGTAGGAGGTGCCGCAGGAGACGCCGTAGGAGGCGCCGCAGGAGGCGCCGCAGGAGATGCCGTAGGAGGCGCCACAAGAGACGCCACAGAAGGCGCCACAGGAGACGCCGCAGAAGGCGTCGCAGGAGACGCCACAGAAGGTGCCGCAGGAGACGCCACAGGAGGCGCCACAGGAGACACCACAGGAGACGCCGCAGGAGATGCCACAGGAGGCGCCAGAGGAGGCGCCGCAGGAGACGCCGTAGGAGGCGCCACAGGAGACGCCACAGGAGGTGTTCTGACGCCACAGGAGGCGCTGCAGGAGACGCCGCAGAAGGTGTTCTAGGTTTAGTTTTCTGTTATTGTGGATCTGGTTATCTGGGTGACTTACTGGTACTTGATGATCATTTGATGTTTATGGATCCAGTTTGAAAATTTATGAAAAGTGGTCCTTGAAAGAAAAGAAGTAGGGGTTGTAGCTCCCTTCCAGGAGAGACTGGAAAACGAGAGAGAGTTGTAGCTCTCTGCAGGTTGCAGCCTGCGTACTGGTAAAGGACTGCACTAGTACAAGATCATTGTAAAAGGAGTTTCTAATTTGAAAGAAGATAGAGACATATTGCAGCAGGTGGTTTTCACCCACATTGGGTTTCCACCTTATATCTGGTGTTCTTTGATGTGACTGTCTGTTTTTCTTGTTCATGCTCATTGCTTTATGGTACTGATATGCAAAAATAATTCAAAGTATAAATAAGGAAGAATTGTTAAAAGGACTAGATAATATTGATTCACCCCCCCCTCTCAGTATTATTTTCAACATTTAATGCTATGTTCTCCTCATTTATGACCAAACCTTGCCTTAATGCCAAAATCGTCTCATTACCTACATTCCCCAATAAGCGTTCAGTGTGTACCTTCGGTTCAAGGCTCTCTTTGCTGTGTATGTTGGTCTTTGCATTATAAACCAATTTCTTTGAAAGTTTTTGTGAGATGTCCACAGAAATTACAATGCACTTGATCAAAAGTGTATTTTCTGTGTAGGAAGCCTCATTGGATAAGGGATATTTGTTGTTAATCGAGCCTATAGCTAACCATTCTCTATCATTACTACCCTGATGATTATCTTCGATGTAAGTATCAACACCCATGTGCCCACTTCTTATATGGTTTTCTAGTTTATTTAATTTCTTGTTTTGTTTATCCATGGTGGTGCAACCTTCCTTTACTGCTTTCAAAGTAGTCATGGCATCGATTGAGCACCACAAGTCGAAACAAATTAGCTATGCCAGATTAAGGAGAGCTTTACATGCTAAGTTTGAAATTTTGTCTAGGGAGAACCTAATTCTTTTGATTTCACTACAGATTAGAGATTTACTTAGGATCGAATGCTCTACAGTTGTGTTTGCTATGAAGTCTATGATTAATTATGGAAAAGGGAAAAGTGAGATCAAGATCTCTGCGTTGTTTCAGAAAATGAAGATCAACCACTCTCCTTTCAATTTTTATCCTGGTTTTTTCAAGTGAAAAAATCTCAAGCTAGATTTCCCTTATGTACAAGGAAGTGATTAGGGTTTTCATATTTCTATGGGGTTAATATTGAATCTGAGATGTCAAAAATTCCACAATAGTCATTTTTGAATGCCAACGTTTCGAGTGTATATCAACACCCATAGTCAGAAATTATTTTATTTTCATTTTTGTCATTTTTAGAGTTTCTATACATACACTCCCTTTTCATTTATTTATTATTTTTAAGTTGTGGAATTACAATTATGATTACATATTTTAAGAAGAATATTTTTAACAATACAGTATCTTGTATTTCAAAATGAAATATATTTGAAGGAAAAAGTATTCTCAAAATATGAAGAATCCATAAATACTTGATATCACTTAGTTCTTACTTAAACTTTCAATACTACAGAAAATGGTTGATTGATTATTTTATGTTATAAGAGTTCCATCATCTTCAAATATTGTAAATAAATAAACCAAATTCTTTGAAAGAAAATGAATAATACAATAGAGAGTTTGAGTTTCTTTTAATACATCAAAGTATTTCCTATCAAACCAACACTCTAGAATATCCTACTTCTGTCACTTGGCTATATATAATAAATTTCAAAATCAATCATAAGCTAGAAAGTGAAAACAAGAAATTTAGCAATAAAAAGAGAAAGAAACAAACTCAATGGGGTTATGAACGCTTGATGGAAGTGGGCCAATGTTTGTAATTCAACTGAAGGGGATATTTGCACTCACAAAACTGAAGTAATCAAAGTTTTAAAGGGAGATGATTATAACACAAAGCAAAAAAAGTTTGATAGTATTAAAATCCTAAACTTCATGTTAAAAGTTTCAAATGATGATTGAATTTTAAGGTTCTAAGGATATAAATAAACTCACTATTTGACTTTTATTGCATAAAATTTTCATTTATTTCACTAGTACTTCTATTTTCATCATTTGTTTCATATTGTTTTTTTATCAAGTTTTCAGTGATAACTCATAAATTTGAAAAAAAATCTGAAAACATTGTTTTACTTTGAAATATAAATTTAATCTTGATAGAAATAATTGTTTCTTCCAGTGTGTCACCATTTGTTGTTAGGATTACAACATCCCCCTTTTTTGTATATTAGAAAAAAACAAAAATCCCTAAACACAATTTTTTTTGTTTTTCATAACAAACCCAAAAAGCTTTAAAAAATCAAGAAAAACATCAAAAATTGGTTTTAAAAGTTAGAGGTTAGAATCATAAAAATATGTTTTAAATAAAAAATTCCTGACCTCGTGACCTTCCAAAATTTTGGCTAGCTGGTTGGGCCAATTCATAATCTTTTTGAAACTTCACACCTGACCTCCCAACTACCTGACAACCTCAATAGATGAGAACAAGAAAATCAACATGAAGCAGTCAGGCAAGCATGCCAAACATGTGAATTATTAAATGTGGACTTGGAAGATTACCCAGGGATCCTACATTTGATGATGTTCCCATAGGGTCCAAACCCTCTGCTTCCCCTAGAATCGAGCAGGCCTACAAATAAATTCGAAGAAGCATGTACATGATATATAATTCAATGTGCATACATAAAATATATGTTAGATCATCATATATAAACATATAAATTTTTATTCATGAGACAATAACATATCAGGAACAAGACATGGGCTTATTTATTGATAATCAGCAATAGGTATAGGAAAGGTACAACCTAATCCAAGCGAAATCACTAACGAATCCTTCCTCCCAATCCGTCCAGCCCGAGTTATGAAGAGAACCTCTTTAACAAATGCAAGGAGATTCTATAAAGGTGAACATATTTGAAAATGAAATAAGGGCTTTTATAGAGATTAGCACTACAGGAGGCACATGAAACTCAGACTTAATCTGGGAGAAAAATGGGCATAATCTCGATAGCCCTTCTCTTATGTATTTTAGGCCTACCCAAGGTGTGTATATATACCACCTGAAATTAGTTAATTCAGTTGTGTTACGGGCTCCTGTATGTGGGTTCTCAATAATACCTGTGAACCCCACTCGAAACATAGCAAAATATTTTATTTTTTCATATTTAAAAAGGCATACATGAGTATTCCATTATTGAACCGGCATATGTATGTGCCTTTGAATTAGTAGAGTCGCCTATGTAATTTGTTTTTTTTTAATAAAAGATTAAGTGTTCCTGGGAAAATGTTTCCCAAGGCCATATAAGAGCATTAAGTCTATAAGAGTGCTAAATGATGATATAATACCAACAATCATCACTCGACTCTTGTGTAGTCGAGGCTGAGAAGAAAAAAAATTTCAATAAACGAAAAAAGTCACAACCCCTTGACTATCAGACTCTCGGAATAAAATAATCATTTTCTTCGATTTGCATGAATTTTTTTTTTAAATAAATGTATTTAAATTTTATTGTTTTCATGCTTATTGGGTTCATTTTGATATAAATAATAAATTCCTCCGACGTTGTCTCAATTTACCAAAAAATACAATTGGATTACTCTATGGTAAATTAATGAATAAGTTAATTCACGCCATCCTTGCGTTTTTAATCAAAAATCATAATTCCTTAGAGTATTTTACTTGTATGTTGTCTTAATTCTCTTATACTTGTTTTGAGGAAACGTGAATCGAGAAAATATGATATCAGTTGCATAAATTATGTGTAAGAAGGATGAAATTATAAAATATTCTTAATTCAATTTCAAATTTTAATTAGGAAAAGCTTATATATTCTCTATTTGTGTTCA
This sequence comes from Pinus taeda, assembly GCA_000404065.3. NCBI lineage: Eukaryota > Viridiplantae > Streptophyta > Pinopsida > Pinales > Pinaceae > Pinus > Pinus taeda. Next base: position 34,786 of record APFE031423925.1, on the reverse strand, counting down.
CAAGTCATAGAATGGGGAAGAAGAAAGGAAAATATCTAACAATGAAACAACAAGTGGAGCAGATAAGGGAGAAGCCTAAATAAATCTAAGAATCCACAACCAGAGGAGGTAAACCTCAACCCACTCCTCATCTCCAAATCCACTTACAAGAGTTAAAAAGAAGGTACGATGAGATGGGAGGAACTTTTTTATTTCTTTGAAGAAAGATGATGGCTAAAAAATACAAGACTTTCTCAAACAAAGAATAATCAGTTTGAAGGAGTAAGAAGAAAAAAGTTACATAAAGTAGCTGTTAGGGCTAGGATTTTTCCTTATTATGACATGGTTTCATGGAATTTTACTCATGCTGATACCCCAACTCATACAGTATCAGGCCATAAAACAATTGTCATAGCCTCATGGAAAAGAAAAATCATATCAACTATTTATAAGCTCATTGCCGTAGAAATCCATCTCAATTTTGATTTTCTTGAGAATTTTTGAAACATTGTCTTCAAGAAATGTGAATAAAAATATGACATTGTAATTGAAGAATGACTAAGGGGAGAAAATGAAGGGTTTAAGCTTAAGGATCATAAAGAATATCCCATGGCTATTTTCAAGAAACCCATCATATTTCTATTGTAGAAATTCCCACTGTAGATCAATTGATTATGCAATATACTAAAGCACAATACAAGATCTACTTCTTCAACACTTTGTGGAAGCTTAATATATGTGAGCAAGATCAAGAGAACACATATAACTCAGAATGAGAAATCAATCACACATAACACAGAAGAAATAACCTGGGGAAAGCCTCAACCTAAAACCCCAATCTATGTATTATCATACAAGTGGAAATCTTGTTCAAGTTAGAAAAAGAATCAGCTCTCAAGCTATCCTGCTCTCTCTGCAATAAAAAACAATACAACTCATAGACTGAATAGACATAGTATATGTCCTCCTCAAGCCCTCCAAGCCTCCTATTTCCTTGCGCAATTTTTCTTGGGGTCTAGTGAAGCCACATGTGTGAATTGGCCTCATCACACTCACTAAACATGAAGAAGTAACTGCGGAATCCTCAAGGAAAAAATTCCTTTTGCATGCAAGGAATATTCACAGTGGAATATTCTAGCAACTAATAGTACACTGCCCCTCCATCTAATCTCAACTAGATTTCTGTCTAAACTGACATGCATGAGTTATTTATGAGAGAATACTTAGTTATCTGAAGTGAAATAGTTAGATGCATGTAAGCATTAACTAACTGAACTTACATTAATTCAAAAAATTGTTTGAATTAATCTTATTGGACTTCACTCAGTTAACTGAGCCAACTAATTACAACTCAATATTACAACTCAGCCTCATCCCTTTAACTGATGGATAAATCCCTCAATTAATGGAGAAATTGTTGCATGTCCCCACATAGACTTCATGTTTGATTTTCCTTAACTAATTAACTCAAGATGAATTCATTAATTATTTTCCAAACAGTTGCTAAGATAAAATTCTAATTTTACTTCACTATTCTAGTTTAGGGACTGATTAAAATAGGAAGGTATCCCAAAATTCTATTTCTAGAATGCTATTTTTGGCACTTCCATTTTTCCATCCATTTTTGCTAAGGTCAACACTGGCTGAACTGCTACTTATAGCAGTGCTATTTTTAGCATTTCTTGTTTCTATTTTCAACACTCCCTCTCAACAAGAAAGGGATTATCAGTAACCCCAATCTTATCTCTATGGAACTCAAATTGAATTTTGACAATGCTTAGTCAAAATATTTGCATCTTGTTCCTCAGTCGAAACATACAGCAACAACATGATCCTCTTGACTACACAGTCTCAAAGATGTTGATACTGAATATCAATGTGCTTGGACCTATCATGAAAAACTAGATTCTCAGAGTGTTTGATATAACTCTGGTTATCGCAGTAGATCACTGTAGGATCCAACCTCTAACCAAACAACCCCACTAAAATCTTTCGCATCCAAATGATCTCACATGCAGCCTGACTAGCAGCCATGTATTCAGCCTCTACTGAGCTAAGTGTAACTGATCTCTATTTCATGCTGTACCAGGAAACTGTAGTTGACTAAGGTTGAAGATTCCTCCAAAAGTGCTCTTCCAGTCTGATGGACTCCCTGCCCAATCCGCATCTGTGAAGCCCTGAAGCTTCACTCCCTCTATCCATCTGTACCACAATCCAAACTGAGATGTGCCTTTGAGGTATCTTAGCACATGCTTCGCTGCCTTCCAAAATAGCGTGGTAGGCTGAACCATAGCCTGACTCAGTTGGTTCATGGCAAAGCATAAGTCAGGTTGTGTGTTCACCAAATACATAAGTGAACCCACCAGCTGCCGATAAACAATAGCAGCTACTACCTCACCTAAAGTAACATTCTCCTTCCTCTAGTTCCCAGCTAGAGGAGTCTCCATCGGCTTGCACTTCTCCATGTGAAAGCGCTTGAGTATCTCATTGGCATACATGCCTCGAGACATAAATACTTCACCATCTTTCTGCCACACCTCCATGCCTAGAAGGTAGTGCATAAGGCCCATGTCCTTCATCTTGAACTCTCTTGCAAGGTCCTCCTTGCAAGACTGTATTAGCTGATCATCACCTGTCAAAATCAGATCATTGACATAAATAACAATGATCAATGGTTTACCTTCTACCATGATGTGGTAAAGGTTCGCATCTGCTTCACTCTTAGTGAAGCCCGACCCAGTGAAATAGCTGTTGATCCTCGTGTACCAAGCATGGGGTGCTTACTTCAGCCCATATAAAGCCCTCTTGAGTCTGCACACATGTGACTCATGATCGAAGGTCTCGAAACCCTCTGGCTGTTCAATGTACACCTCCTCCTCAATATTCCTATTGGGGAATGTTGTATTCACATCCATCTGGTATATCTTCCACTCCATCTGAGCTAATAGTGATGATATCGGTCTAATCAATGAGTACCTTTCTATGAGAGCAAAATTCTCATCGTAGTCAATCCCCTCGACCTGTGAGAAACCCTCGGAAACAAACCTTGCCTTATGTTTCTCAACACTGCCATCAGCTACCTCCTTTACCTTGTAAAGCCATCTGGAGCTCACCACTGACTTGCCCTGAGGCCTTGGGACAACATCCCACACATTTTTCCAAATGATAGAGTCGTACTCCTATACCATTGCATCAACCATGACGGATTGCTACACTACCTCCTCGAATGAAGAAGGTTCGGTATCTACACACTCCCCAACTAGGGCCATGTACCCAATGTACCGCTCGGATGACCTCCTCTATCTGCACTGAGAAGATGGTTGTCCAACATTCTCCCACACATCTAGCATCAACCTGTCAGCTTCCCTTGAGTGTTTCCACCCATCTATGGAAGTATCAGCATGAGTGGATGTATCCACTCCCAGATCCTCTGCATGCGGCTGCTCTGCATCAATCTGAGGCTCCTCCACCTTAGGAAATAAAGGTTCCTCATCTGCATGCAACTCAAGCTCCCTCTCAAGTGATAAGTGCATGGCTTTCTGCTCGTCGAACTTAAGATCCCTGCGCACCACATTCCTCTGAGTGGAAGGCAGGTACACCCGATAGTTGTGGGGTGTATCCGTGTACCCCACAAGTTTTCCCAACTCAGTTGTTGGGTCTAGCTTCTTCCTGTAATATTTGGTCACGTGACAGTAAACTGATGATCCAAAAATTCAGAAGTGACTTACATCAGGTCACTTCCCAAAATAGGCCTCCATGGGTGTCTTCATCCCCAGTATACAATGCAAGCTTCTGTTCTGCAAGTATACTACTATATTGCATGCCTCAGCCCACAAATGTAGTGGTAGGCTTTAGTCATGCAACATTGCTTGAGCTGCTCCCACAATCGATATATTCTTCCTTTCTGCCACCCCATTATACTGTGTGTTATGGGGTGCCATCAGTTCCCGTTTAATTCTTTCTGCAGCACAAATGTCTTTAAACTCTTGGGAGAGATACTCTCCACCATTGTCGTTATGCAAGGATTTTATTTTCTTTCTAGATTATTTCTCTGCCAAGGCTTTAAACTCACAAAACCTCAGGAAGGTCTGCTCTTTCTTTTGCATAAAGTAGATCTAGCATCTACGAGAAAAATCATTAATAAAAATAACACAATACCTTTGTTTAACAGTGGAGGTTGTAGAGAAAGGACCACAAACATCTGAGTGAAATCACTCTAGGATTGCTCCAGCTCTACTATCTCGATCCAGAAAGGAATATTTCACATACTTACCCAAGGTACAACCTTTGCATGTACTCATCTACTCAAATTTTCCCATGGGTAATCCGGTAGAAATCTGTTGCATGATCTTCAGGGCTCCATGGTGCAAGTGGCCTAGACTTCTATGCCATAGCTCGCCAACCTCTTGGCTCTACATCATCTCATCTTTGGAACTTAAAGCAACACATTCATCTACCTCCAGCTTGTAGAGATTCTTAACTCGAATCCCTATTCGCTTTGTCTGTCCAGTACCAATATGCCTCAGGAATACCTTTCCTTTACTAAAGACTACATCATAGCCTTTATCTTCTAGCATAGTGGCAGACACAAGATTCTTCTTTAAACCTATTACATACTTTACATCAGTCATGGTGAGGTGAGCTCCATGCTCCCTCTGAAACACAATCGTACCTTCACCTAAAACACGATACTTTCCATCATCACCCATCTCGATCCGCATCTATAGATCCTTCTCCTCCAAGGTACTGAAAAGATTCTTGTCACCTGACATGTGGAATGAAGCTCCACTATCTAGGTACCACACACATCCCACCATGGATGAAACCATGCATGCGATAAGCGAGAAATCCATCTTAAACTGTGAGGTCAGTGCCTCATCATCAAATCCCTTTGAGGAACCCTTCTTGGATTTCTTCTGTTGACAATTTGTAGCATAATGGCCCACTTCATGACAATGAAATCATCGCACTTTCAATTTGTCAATATTCTTCCTACTGTGGGAAGAACTAGATTCGGAATGGGATGCCTTCCCTTTCCTTTTCCTCACCTTACTTGCTAAGGCTAGATTTTCCTCATCATCTTGCTTCGATGAGGATCCATCTCTGGTGCTTCTTCTTATTCCTCCTGCATCAAATCCGACCAAAGTCGTTCCCAATCTAGCAGTTTTCCTTTTCCATTAATTGAGTCTTGGTAGCTATCCAACTCTTAGGAAGACCGAGGAGTGCAAGACTCACCATTTCATCATCAACGGGCATGATCCCTACACTTCCAAGCTCATCCCTACAGCTGGTGAGCTTGTTCAGATATGTAGAGATCATGTCGCCGTTTTCACACTTGATCTTATGAAGCTTGTCTTTCAATGCTAGCTTCCTCTAATCACTACTATTCTAATATAAACATTTCAATGTTTTCAACATCGAAAATGATGTCTCCTTCCCATGGAGGCTCGAGATAATGTGGTCTCGAATTCCCTCTGGGGGGATTCTCCTTTCTCTAGCCACACATTTCTTCCATTATGCTAGTTGAGTAGCATCAGTTGGCTTGGGGACTTCTGGATCAATGAAGTCCTTTAGATTGTTATCCTCTAATATTGCCTCCATGTGATCCTTCTAGGCTATATTATTCAAGTTGCCATCAAGGGCATACTCGAGTCTTAAACCACTGAATGCCATAGGTGAAATTGAGATGTGATAAGAACTCGATTTCCATATTCAGGAACCAAACTTCGAACTCCTCCTTCTTGTATGCTGTTCTTCACCTTGATCACCTTCACTATGATACCATGTAGAAATTCCCGCTTTAGATCAACAAATTATGCAATATACTAAAACACAATACAAGATCTACTTTGACAACACTTTGCAGAAGCTTAGTCAATTTGAGAAAGATCAAGAGAACACATATAACTGAGAATGAGAAATCAATCACACATAACACAGAAGAAATAACTCAAGGAAAGAATTCTTTCTGCATGCAAGGAATATTCACAATGGAATATTCTAGCAACTGATAGTACACTACCCCTCCATCTGATCTCAACTGGGTCTCTGTCTAAATTGACATGCATGAGTTATTTATGAGAGAATAATGAGTTATCTGAAGTGCAGTAGTTACATGCATGCAAGGATTAACTAATTGAAATTACATTAATTCAACAAACTATTTGAATTAATCTAACTGGACTTGACTCAGCTAACTGAGCCAGCTAATTACAACTCAATATTACAACTCACCCTCATCTCTTTAACTGATGGATAAATTTGTCAATTAATGGAGAAACTGTTGCATGTCCCCACATAGACTTCATGTTTGATTTTCCTTAACTAATTAACTCAAGATGAATTAATTAATTATTTTACAAATAATTGCTAAGATAAAATTCGAATTTTACTTCACTATTTTAGTTTAGGGACTGACTAAAATAGGAAGGTATCCCGAAATGCTATTTTTAGCACTTCCATTTTTCCATCCATTGTTGCTAAGATCAACACTGGCTGAACTGCTATTTATAGCAGTGCTATTTTTATCAATTCTATTTTTAGTAGTTCTTGTTTCTATTTTCAACATCTGTTGAAGACGTTGACCAGGTTATATGGAGAGCAAGACCCTAAACATTGCAAAATCAAATGTATTCCAATAACCAGTAGCATTGTAAAGGAAGGGAAACAGCTCAATTGGGCTGACATTTTTTCACTAAACATCATAGATGCCTTAAAATTATCATTAGCATCTCCCCCTGGATATAGGTACATTTTTTATATGTCTACTATATGATAGATATAATTGTCATTGCCTCAATTCCATTTCCCCTCATGAAATGGAACTACCCATATGAACAGTAGCTCCCTATCCAAAAAATATGCCCCAGTCATGTGGGAGTCCAATTTCAAATTTCATTTTTATGATACTTTCCATTATGTATTGAATCCCTTTTACGAAATCCTATTTGGAAGAACCCCTCCAAGAATAGTCAAAATTTGAAAGAAGGTTTATAGTCCATTAGTCATCAGTTTGTGGAAGAGTTATTTTATAATATAAGAGTTTATGGGAGTGAGGTTGGCCCTCACCTTTTACCTCATTAGACACCTGAAAGCCTCGACTTGAGAGAATTTGCAAATCAAGCCATCTTGAATGCCACGGTGAGGAAGTTAAGTAAGTTATAGAACTTAATTTGGCTTGGGTTTCCAATTAAGTTTGGTGAAATAAATATCAAGGACAGAGACATGGATTCAAGGAAGACGAATAGCTTCAAAAAGTTTGGCTACATTCTCTACCGTAGTATGATTATGATTGTCATTGGATTATTAGCAGTCAATATATAATAGTTAGCTTTATGAAAATTTGTATTCATCAAGAGCCTCCAATTTATGAGATTTTCATAGATATTCATGATTTTCAGCAATATATTGAAAGATAAAAGATTTTAGATATTGAAGTAAGAGACTGGTTACAAAATTTTAGAGAAAATATGTTTGAAAACTTCTTAAGAGAAAAAGGTCTCCATCTCAATATTTATTTTGAGGAATTAAAGGCTTTTGAATTATTTCAATTTAATTTCAACCAAATCACTTCAGATCCTTCTATTGTTTATCAAAGGAGAAAGAAAAGAAAATATCTGATGAATTTGTCGCTATGAAAAGTGAAGAGGAAATGGAATCACAAACAAAAATGAATATTGTGTCCACTACATTTGCGAAGACGTCAATTAGAGCCATTTCTACCAAGATCCCTCGGGAATCCGTTTTGTTCAAACCAGTTTCTAGGTTAGAGGTAGTTCCAGGTGCAATTCATTCTTTAACAAATTACTATTTCAATTCTAAAAAAAAGTTAGTAGTGAGGAGAGAAAAGAAAAGGAAGCATGATTCTTTAGATATTGTGTCCAAATTCAGCTGGGAAGCTCAACGGGTTGTGAAAGAAAAGGCCCAAGAATCCTCCCAGATCATAGGAGATTTTGTTAATTATAACCAATATCATTTAATTAGCTTGCAACCTCATATGATAATAGTCTAAAAAAAATTAAATTTTTAGAGAAACAACCAGAGAAAAATTAATTTTTTAATGAAGAAAATTGGTAGAAGTACTCTGCAAATCTAATTCAAGGTCTCATTGTAGAGAGAAAAAATCTACGTAAATGTTTTCAAGTGGAAATGAAAGAGTTAGATTCAAGACATGAGGAACATATTCAGGACTTGAGGAAAATTCATGAACATCAAATTCAAATTTTGAAAGAAGAAGCTTAAAGCAATTCTAAGATCATGACTATGACTTAAAAAGAGAAAATAGATTCTCTTCAAATCAAACTTAATCAGAATCAATAAGACAGATGAGTTTAGAAATTTTTAGAGAGAAAGCTTTATAGATTTGTCTGATTCTAAGATAAGATCAATGAAAGTTGTATAAAAGGATGGATAAAATCTCAAGATTTTATTGAGAGATTAAAAATTTAAATAAAAGCATTGATTATTTAACAGAATAAGACAAATACATTAAAAAAAAAAACATTTTTTCTATTCTTGACCAGGAGAAGGAATTTTGATGTAATGAAATCCCAAAAGTTTGAAAAATGGATAAAAATATTGATTCTTGCATCTTTAAGCCACAAGGAAGATGAAGCCATAGAAATTAGAGAATGGTGTTACCGGGAATAGTGTCCACTCAGAGCTGCTATTCCCACTAAGACTGGTATCTATCTTAGAAACAAACAAGTAAAGTCTACTTTCATTTTCCTTTACGAAAATAGATAAGAGTGGAACAAAGGAGACCAACCTTAGTCTTGCGCTTGATTTCCTTGTTTGATTCCTTTTCTTCCTGATAGAGCTTTGCCACTTCTTCTTCATCTGAACAACTTCAAAGAGCACCTGTGGAATCACAACAACATTCTACTATCGAAGAACAAAGATCTATATTCATAAATAACATAGGACCAGATGTGTGTTAACCATAAAAATGCATATATAATGAAACATACAAGAATATGCAGGAAAAATTGAATAGCTTTATTAAGATCAAGAATAGCAAGAGGATTACAACCATATGTTCTAACCCAGCATCATCCTCCAGCAAGAAAGCCCTTCTTCACCTCAAGTAAAGCTTAGATC
>APFE031423925.1:2114-25173 GCA_000404065.3 Pinus taeda | reverse complement strand
TGTCTCTGCCATTTGTCCATTCTTTCCCATTGCACCCTATAGAGGGGCCATCCAGTATGCATCACACCCTTCACACTAGGAAGGTGATATGCATCACACCCTCTGCCCTGGGTATTCAGTATGGTCCAGTTTTGACCATTTCTGAGCAGTTTTTAGTGGAGAACTTCTGGGAGATGATGTACTCAGCTGACCTTGTTCCTTTAGGTAGTGAAGCAACACTTTTAGGGACTTAGGAGCCCTCAGTTTACGGAAATTTATGATTGGGGTTGAGGTGCCCAAAAATTTCTATAACAGTTGCCCCCTAAAGCATGAGGTCATTAATCTTTTTGATGCCAGGTCAAATGCTTCACCATGAGGATCTGAAGTTTTTTCATGTTGGGAGGCGACTTGTAATAAGATACAATACAATACATTATATTTACAAAATTTTTTCATGATCTAGCTGAGGCGGGCATTCCCATTCTTAGCTTTATAAATTCATTTTCATGTACATAGGACAGACGATCGTCTGTGTGGCAGACTGATGACTCGGACTCATCATCCTTTGATTTGGATGATCATCTGTTTGGAAATGATGTACATTTGATGTCTTTATATTCCTGAATATATCGCAGCCCGGATGGATGAAACTAGATCCGGTCTTCAAACTCGCGATTTCAAGCTTCACTTGGAGTACAGTCGATCCATGTGAGAAATGTTCTGGGAGTCGAAACATGGAAAGAATTGCCTGAATACCAGCCAATGATTTAAGCTGTATACAGCGCAAGAGGAATCACAATAATGACAAGACCCTCAAGGTACTACAGTACAATTCGCTCTGATCGTGAAAAAGGACTTGGCGTCGAACACCACGCCAATCTCTCGGTCGAGGCCATTGAATGTAAACCTGTCGCTGAAAGTGAGAAACTTCGCCATTGAGGCATTGCAAGCTCCAAAGTACTGAAAGGGGTTGTTCCTAAGTCAACTTCTTGGATAATGAGCTGATGTTGACAAGAAGTGACCCGTCGTAGGAGGGCCTTAATGAATCCCACATCTACGACACGGAACGAAGCAAATGATTTTAGAGGTGAAAATGATCTGACGATACAGGGTTCAGGGTGGCGGTCATGAAAGAATGGAGCATGAATGTATTGCAGTGGGTGAGACATAGGCAAATTGTCTGAATGACTTCTCTTGAACATATCGGTGACATTGATGATGGACTGGTAGTGTTAACCCCAAATATGGATGGTGTGACAGACCAATGGTGATGACCAGTGAGTGAAACAACCCAACCCGGCTTGGATGCGGAAGGAAAGTGTCATGTTCAAGAGCGACTTGCTACCAATAAAGTTTTTTCAAGTTTTCTTCCCAATTTTCCCCAATCATTGCTCACCAGTACCTATTTATTTTTGTCAAGATTGAGGAGGATAACATATGTTTGTTCTATAATCAACCCTTCAGGCAAACTTGTCGCTATATTTTAGCGAGCCTAGTGACAGTGAAACTTGTTCTCATCCATTTGGACGAGTTTGTTGCTATTAGGTTTTAACGAGTTTAATGACAAAGATAACTTGGTCCTTTTCAATTTTAGAGAGTCTGAAAGGGAAGGAAAGGAGACTCCAAAGATTCATTTTCGTCATATAATCCCTTAAGTCCGAAAAAGCATAAAATAATACGAAAGGGATGCATTTTCGATAGTTTTAATGAGCCGAACAAGACAAGCGCTCGATCTTTTTGTGTAATAATCCCTCAGGTCCAAAAAGATTAAAATTTAGAGAAGGGATGGCACTTCCAATTACTTTAACGAGCTGGAGAGGCCAATCGCTCGGAAATCTTTTCATATTTTACGAGTCAGTTGAAAAGAGCTTAAAGGAGACTCGTTTTTTGAGGAATGAGTGATGATTTCAAGTAGCAGCTGATTCCAGGTAAGGTTTGGAATTTTTGAATCACGACAATGTCACAAGGATGGCTAATAGAATCACTCTTCGCAGATATTCCTCGAAAGGGTAAACAATCATATGGAGGTGAATGATCGGCTAAAAACAGAGTGGAGGTGATGATGAGAACACGACCAAGGCTCAAAAGTTGGCAATAAGGCATTCACAATGGTTATTTACTAGTTCATTTTTTAATGAGCTTAAACTCTGGGGGAAACATTTGCTCATGACTTATGTTTATTTTTTAACGAGCTTGAGCTATGCGCTAAAACTGCTCATGGTGGGTTTATTTTTAAACAAGCTTGAACCCTGCGGTAACACTACTCGCTAGTCGTATAATAAGGATGTCTCATTCAAGATGCCATTTTTAAGGGGCTTGCACCTTTTGTAAGCTTTGCCCCAGATCCTTTCTTTATGCAAGATAGGAAATGACTAGCCGTACGGGTTTAAAGGGTTAGAGGTCCTACAAATTTAAAAATAAATGGTTGCTCTTCGCTTGCATGGGGAAAGGTTTGCATGCCCTCGGTATAGCGAAAAATTCCCAGGTTCCCATGAAAGTTCCATCCGCGTAGCAGATAAAATGCTTCCTTGGCAATGTCAACCGAAATAGACAAGGGTGAGTGGCGGAGACGCTTTTACTCACATAACTTTAACGAAGGTATCTTATTCCAGCCTAATCCTATTTTCCTGTGAGGACGGGTGTGTTAGACTAGTCACATATCCCCCGCAGAAACCTACTCTATACCCAAGGTTTTCTTGCCGAAATAGACCAGGGTGCATGCCCCCTAGGTTTCAGTCACATCCTCTTGAATCACTCGTGGTCATCAGGTGGACGCACTAGAGATCGATGAGACATTCCTTGCGTGAAAAGACCATTTAGGGATGGCATTTGACTATTTGTGATGTGTGAACCGGGGAATGAAATTTGGTCTACGAGCTTGACCATTCTATGTTTGTGCAGAAAACACATTACTCTAAAGAGTGAGGAGATGATGGCTCCCATGCAATAAATATAGTTGCATCCAAGGAGTAGATTATAATCCAGGGGTCCTTGAACAACCATCAAGTTCATGTGAACGGTTTTCCTTCTCAAAGTAATGGGCACATTTGGAAGGATCCCTAATGGTCGACTGGTTCCTTTGTCAAAGCCTGTCAGATTTCTCATTTCAGGCAAAAGCGATGGCAAACCAAACGCTTTCCAAGTAGTTGAGGAAAGGATACTCACAGAAGCCCCTTCATCAATGATGGTACCAACCATGACCATTCTATAAGCTTGTACAATGATTCAAAATGGTACACTAGTTGGTATATGGGGTCTGCCTAGTAGATTCCAGTCGAAGAAAACAACTAGGTTGCTTGGTGGTGGGACCTAATAGACAGCCAGGTATGACTTTGATGAACTTCCTTCCTGCGATAAAGGAATGGGTGGACTGCCCACAAGTTCATCGGAGTTAGTGTTTACGAAAATAATTTGAATGGTGTCGTTCTCTTTCTCTTCAGTGACGGTATCATTTGAAGATGAACACTCTAAAGGAAAGACCGGGTCAACTGCCATCTCGACCTTTTGACTTTCGTCTGGTATGGATTCAGAGGGTTCATTTTCAATGATAGATGCTTTGGCCAACCACAATGGCGGGCCAGCTGGATTTTCAACCAGTGGTGGACTTGGCAAGAGTTTTTTATATCCAGGAGGGAGCTGTAGCAGTGAAGTAGGACGGTCATCCAAAAATCTTTTAGCTTCGTCAAGGAAGGGACAACAGTGGACGGCATGATTTCCTTCACACAATTTACAAGGAAATCTAGGATTCCTTTTCGGTCCAGATACTTCACTTTCACTGGTTGATGGTGTGAATTCAACATGATCATCAGAGGTTGACGACACCGGATTGTGCAAACGAGGAGACCAGTCCCTTAAGATCCGTGGGATGTAGGGAAAATCTGGGTGATAGTGGTCTCCATTGCAAATGACACAAGGAGATTTAGGTTTAGACGTTGTGGTGTGAGGATTTTCGGTAGATGACGCTTGGTTTCCCCCTTTCGATTTTGGTTCCTTTTTCTTCTTTTCCTTTTTCTCTTTCTACTTCTTCTTCTTCTCAGTTACTTGATTTTTAGCTTTACTAGCTTTATCAAGCGAATAGGAAGGAGGAGAGGGAGAATTAGATGAAGTAGAAGGTTGGTGGGTAACTCTAGTATCATTTAGTTGCTGACTTGACTGTTCAAGAATTACAGTATTCTGAACGAGAGAGGTAGAGAAGAGCCAGACAGGCAAACCAATCGTCAACCCTGGAAGTGACAATGTGGCCATATGGGGTGCACCAACATCTCCCTAAGAGGAGAAGGGACAAGGATTTCCTCCAAGGGGAAATCCTTGGTTGGTAGACTCCATTTTTCTCAACCTAAAGACCAACGAGGGAATTTGTGGTGTTATTCCAATTTAAAATAAATTTTAGACGCTTTGACACAACTGGTTTTTTCAATTTTAAAGAGTCGAGAAAAAACAAAAGATGACTCTAGTCGCCTTCGATTTTTAGTGAGCCTGAAGTGACAAGTGCTCAGAGGACCTTTTCTTTTAAGGAGTCTGAAAAGGAGAAAATGGAATACTCTAGAGATCTAGACAGAGGGGATTACCAAACCAATTGCAAAACTGCAGAATACTTTTTATGGTATGGCAGTCAATCTTCTCGAATGCTGTGTTCAGTGCATTGTGATTGATAGGGCGGCAAACACTGCTTCCTAAGGATAAAGGATGCAGCCAATTATGATCTCCCATTATATACTCGACGGTACATGGGAGCACAAGTCTGTACTAGCACTTGTCGTCTCAGGGTGGAGGAATCACCCAACCAATAATGAAAACAACAGTTACTAGGTTTTACGACACCAGAATACGTCTCTAGCCTAGACCTCTAGATGTTGTGCATTAGGTTCCAAAGTGTTGATAGATTCATTAAATTTATTTTAAGTTGATCTTGCTTAAAAATTTCCCTTTCAGGTTCACCGCGTGATGTGTATACAATTCCTAAAATGTAGTCTAAGATGATAAACAAACGTTTAATCTTCTTTTAGCAATGAAAATCCTAGCTACTAAGGAAAGAAAGTTAAGAATCTTTCAACAAAGAGCACAGAGCACAAGCTAAATGCACTGTCCTAAATCAAGCCAAGCAGTCTAAATGCAAATGAACATGCATGTATTTGTTTTCAGCCTTCGTAATGTATGAATGACGATAAGGAAGCTAAGTGTGAATCTGAATTATCTCTGTGATGAGGGATCCATATATTGATGATTGTAGGGGGTGAGTCATCTTCTGGGGTCATGATTAGTGTCCTCTCTCTGATAGTTCCTGATTCCACTTGGAGAATTATGATCTCTTACTCATCCTTGGTCGAAAATAGAGAGGCAAGTGTCAGAGGGGAAGCTTCTGGAAGATTCCGTGATGCTAAAGCACGCAGAAGAAAGTAGGCAGTGCTTTGCAGCTTAACAACAGTACGAGTGAAGGAAAGAGTTGTTCCCAATCCAAAATTTCAAATCAATCCAACAGTCAGCACTAACAAGTTCAAAGCACAACCATAGCGGAAGAAACAAGGCAATCTGACCTGCTGTTCTTGGCTTCTCACAAGGAAAAGCCATCCCCAAGTGGAGCCACTGTTAGCCTCCTGCTGCAGCAGGTTACTCATATTTCATGATTGACATTTTACAAACCAAATATGTCATACTTTGCATGCTGCAATGCTCCATATTTTCTAAACAGTCACCAAGCAAAGAAGGCTACTCAGAGTTCATCTAACTGCTTTTCCAAATTTTGAGAAGTTATTCCAGTTTTGTACAATTTTTCAGCTAAAGGGAGGTCCAAACAAGTTAATCTTGGTCTCCCTAGGTTTCAATTTCCTGTTTTAGAATATAGAGGATGAAAATCTGTCCAAACAGCTTAATCTTGGTAGATTCTTAGATAGGTAGAGAATCAAAGGAGCCCAACTGCTTAATCTGGGCCCTTCGAAGAAAAGGGGTAGTTTGTAGATAAGAAAGTATAAAAAATGAAAAATTGAGATGATGGGTCTACAAGTCTAAGTGCACCCAAACCAAAAGAAGAAAAAATGTTAGGTAATTAGGCTGGGTAGGTAGTTTTGAGGTTGCAGAATCTTGATTGCTGATCAGTTCCATGTTTTCAGGGTGTCATCACTACTCAGGACACAATCACCAGGCATTTCTATGTGAAAAACTCAAAACAGGCATAACTAACTCCCTTTCTCCATCTCCCCCAAATCATTAACTAATTTCCCCAAAAAGAGGTCAAGATATGCTTGATACCTCTTAGTTTCATCATTTTCATGTCATTAGCTTGGGTGAAGATCTGCTTCACTCAAAGAAAATCCATACTCTCTCTATAAGGTTCTATCTCCCCTTTTCAAGCCTAAGATTTCTGAAACTTAGCACTTTCTTGTCATCTCCACACTAACTACTGACATTATTATTTAACTCCTTATATTTTCCCTGTCCCCATACTAAGACTATGTAGATAATCCCATTATGTAAATATCCCCTCCCCCTGGTTGAAATATAACCATAACTACTTCACTGGGAATTACTAAGTCACCTGGACTTTAGTAAGAACCCTCCCTCTGCAAAAACTTCCACTCCAAAGTGTATGTACCCCTTCCTAACACTAAGAAAACCCTTCCAATGCTGATAAAACCCCCCGCGCACTCTCCTTTGGAAACTATTAATGTTCAGTTAATAAAGTTTTCAATGCACCAACACCAGTTCAACCCGTTTTCTAAATTTAAAACCCACAGCATCGCGGAAAATTAAGCCTTTAATGCGCGCGCACCTTTGCTAAACCCCATGCATCTCCCTTTCCCGTCCACCGTCGAATCGCAGCCCCCAGATCCGACGGTCCCTGATCGCATCGCGCGCCCGATAAAGGTGGTATGTTACCGCCCAATGTCCAATGATTTTCCCGTCGTACACCGGGACAGTTGGCGGCCTCCCATTGCATCGGGCCGCCCCTGACAGAAACCACCTATGTACCAAAGATGGTCCGACGCACAGGGAAAACTGCCCTCCCCTCACATAACAGGAGTGCCACCTCATCCTGCCAGGTCGCCTCCACGTCGCGTCACCCTGCCACGTAGCCCAGTCCACGTCACCACGCCGTACTTCCACGTCACCTTGATGACGTCAGCATGTTGACATCACATTTTTACCAAAGGACCCCACTGCTAACATCAGCATGCTAACATCATCTATCATACTGCTGACATCATGTTGATGTCAGCAGCCAGAAAACCGAAAATTCGCGCAAGAGGAAAAATCGTGCTTTTGATCCAGCTACCTCTAGCACAATTTCAATAGATATTTACTTGCACTTAATTTTGGCACAAGTTTAGGTTTAGAAAGCTCTTTTGCAGACCTATTTTAGGTCAATTGTAATAAGTAAGTACGAGATATTTGCACTATAAAGACAGCCCTGAACACTATATTACGGGTTGGCTGGTTGGTTGATTAGTCAACAAGCTATCTCTAGCTGATTTTGCTCTGGGAGAGACTCGCACTGTAATACCTGATAAGTTTCTATAATCAAAGACTGCTTATGAGCCTTGGAGAACGGATCATTCACTATGTTTACTGGTTGAAGAGTGATTATGGAATTCCCGTGTTGTTGCATAACCCAATAAGTGTTTCTTACCTCTATTTTCGCTCATGAATTACGCTCTTAAATAGCAGAAAGAAAGACTAGCTTAGAATATGTTTGAATACACTATGCTCAATTTCTGTTGTTTCTTTATGTTTTCTTCTGTTTAAGCATAAATATGAATTCCACATGGCTCATGTTTGCCTTAACCCAAGACAGTTATCCAGGGATTCTTCATTGCCCCTAGATAGAGATCATCTTTCCCTCTGTTAAGTTGAATGAGAGATTCTTAAGTGCCTCTCATTCCTTACATATCATTCACCTTTTTAGTCTGAAGATTGTGTTATGAGCAGCTATCTTGCTTCATTATTTCTCTTATGACCGGATAGACGCACTGATAATCCTAACCCATGACTCCATGCCCAATGGTTTGAAACTTATCACTTCATAAATTGCCTCTCTGCCTGGAAGCATTTTTCTTCCATCCAAACACAAACAAAAACCCCAGAGCCAAAAGCTAGCCTAAAATCATCAACAAAGTTGAATCATTAAGAGAGAGCCCTCTCTGATTGCAGGTAGGCTAGAACCTGCAATCCAAAGATTGGTTTTTGGTTACCTCGGTCGTATCCCTACAGGAGCCTAGGGACAACCTGAGTGATAACATAATGGCGACTCCGCTGGGGAACTCCTCAGATAAATTCACTAAACTAGTCTGCAGCCCCACGGAGGAAGAAACCGACTTATGAAGGTCTCGGCCGACCTGTGTTGTTGTGTTTTTTAGAAAAAGTTCCCAAAACATAGAGTAGAAGTTGGCTCCTAAGAAGCAAATGCGTAATACACGATCAAATCCTGATCCAAATAGCCCAGCCGTTGTTGAAAATCCGAATTTAATTCCTAACATCATTAGAAAACAAAAGCAAAAAGAAGACCCAACTTCTGCGAGTCCTGAAACAGTTCAGCCAAGCAGTGTTCCAACCCCTGTCAAAGTTTTATTCCGGTCAACCCCAAGTTCCCCTAATTCATCACCTCCTTCTCCAAGCAGCTCCTCTACACCTCAATCCCACACTCCTACTACCACTACTACTCCTTCTACCCCGGTTGTTCCTGTTATCCCCGCTGCCCTAGCTGTTCCGCTTATCCCCATCATCATGGCTAGATATGTGCCCTTACAATTTCCTGCTAATCCTGGGGCTATGCCTTAGGACTACCAGTCAAAAATTACATATTTTGATGGCGCAACCTCCTGCACTGCCCTATAGCATACAAAGAAAATGCAGGATTATTTCGAGAGTTATGAAATTGATGATGAGAGTGTAAGAATGAAGATTTTTGTCCAAAGTTTGATCGGTGATGTCAGAATCTGGTTTAGGGCACTTGCACCCAATTCTATATTAAACCCTGAAGCCTTATACCAGGCATTTATTAACAGATGGGAGAAAAAGAAAGATCCCCTACACATACTATCTGAGTATGATACTATCAAAAGAGGACCTTAGGAAAGAGTTTTGGATTACTGTGCAAGATTTAACAATGTTTACAATGCAATACCACAAAATTTAAGACCTCCACCTGATCTCGCTTTGTACAAATTCCCGGATGGCTTTGATGCTGAGGTGGCATATCAGATAAGGGAAAGAGCCCCTCAAAGCCTTCCAGAAATGCAAGATGTTGCTGTTAGTGTGGAATCAAATCTAATTGCTAAAAGAAACAGAACTAGAACTGAGAGAAGAACCACTTTCAAAGAAGAACCCTCAGCCTTCAATCAGAAGCTAGATGCTATCATCAGTGGCATCCACAGGCTGGGAGACAGAGTAGACAATGTTGAGAGAAAAACTTCATGGGAGGGTCAACAACCCAATGCCATAAGGAACCCGAACTTTAGAAAAACTCAAAATGCAAATGTTGGAAGGGCCAGTCCCGACCATGATATTAGGCCTCCTTTTCAAGAAATCTATGCGGAGGCATCTACATCCACTAAGCCCACAGATGGGACTCATATGAACCTGATAGATTCAAAAAATGAACAGCAAATATTTCTTACGGAAGAAGACCGAACATATCCTGATGCAAAACAATTTCACACTAAGTTGGGAGAGTCCTTCGACTTTAAACAAGGCTATGATACCACTATGTATGAGGTACACAATCAATACAAATTAAGAACAAGGACCATTGATGAAGTAAAGGAAATATCACTAACAATCAACCAGCTGACAGCTCTGTCCCAAACCCTCATTAGGTAACTGTGGAGGATGTAACAGACACACACTCTCCTGTTGATCGACCCCTACCTCCCTCCTCCCCAAAAGAAGATCTGAATAGCACTCCCAAAAATCTTCCCAAAACAGAAATACCACAAACTGTCACACATCATGACATAGATATTCTAAAAGAAAACATAGAGAGTATGCATGAGAAAGAGAAATTCGCCATTGTCAACGCCAAAAACTCATTGGAAAAACCATTCAGTTTAGAAGCAGAGATTGGAAAACTCAAGATTTCCATTCCCCTCTCAGAACTTTCCAAACATGACGTATACAAACAACAAATTCAAAGGTCACTTCAATTACCAGAAGTAGGGGATGATGTAAACATTTTAGATGATACCCCTGAACTACTGTTTGGTCCAGAAGTTAACGGAAAAACAACATGTGGACCTGTTCCACCTTTTTATGTCAGTCTGCACATACATGACAAAATACTGCATAATGCTATGTTTGACTCAGGTGCCTCACATAACCTTATGCCCAAAGCTGTAATGGAAAGGTTGAACCTTGATGTCACAAGGCTGTACAAAGATCTGTATTCCTTTGACTCATGTCAAGTCAAATGTTTAGGCTTGATCAAATACCTTTGTGTCTCTCTAGTCCAATTCCCCAACAAGACAATCTTAATGGACGTAGTAGTTGCCGACATTCCCACAAAGTATGGCATGCTCCTATCCAGATCGTGGGGAGAAAAATTGCAAGGATCCCTTCAACGCGACCTCTCTTATTCCACTATATCTGTCTTTGGGCAACCAAAGAGACTATATAGAGAAACATTAATGAAGTATGTGGTAAGCAGTGAGGAAAAGTCCCAAAATTTTCCAATATACTCAATCCATTCCGATATGGATTCTTTTATTTTATTTAATGATAATACTAGCCCTCCAACTGATGATAAGCCGTCATCTTTGGAGCAAGGAACATGCATCAATGAGGAATCAGTTGCCTACACCCATGAAATTGTCTCAACAGCCAAGGCAACCAACAAACAGCAAGAAGAAAACTCCGAAACAGAAATTGTAAGTCTATCTGATCCTCAAAGAACTGAAACTCTCAATACAAACCTCAAACAAGAAATCACATGGTATTTGGAGTTTTATGGTTCGCTTAACAAGTTAGGAGCAGGGGCTGGAGTGTGGATTTGCAATACTCATGATAATCACGCACAAGGCCATGCCTATAGACTCAATTTCAAATGTACAAACAACATGGCAGAGTATGAAGCCCTTCTCTTAGGCCTTAAGTTGCTCAAAATCCTGGGAGCTACTAAAGTCTCCATCCTAGGTGACTCTGACTTGATTATACAACAAATAAAGGGTAACTTTGTCGCTAATGATAGTAGAATGAGAGCTTACAGAGCTGCTGCCACTGAATTACTCAATGCCTTCAGTGAATTCAAGCTTGCCAAAATTGCATGAGATCACAATATTCATGCACATAGTCTAGCAACCTTTGCTAGCACATGCAAGCTTCCCTTTGAACCAAATCACCATTTCACCGCTGAAATAAAACACAGACCTTCAGTCCCTAACAATGTCAAGGATTGGTAGGTATTTCAAAATGATGCCCAGATTAACAGTTTCTTAACTCTAGAGGATGAATTTTCCAACACAAACATTGACATGGATGTCATGGCCGGCTCACAATAGTTAGCAGAAGAAAACTACCTGACTATAACAGCTGCAACAGCTAAACAAATCCTTAACCCAACTATTTTTAACCATACAAACATAGAACAGTTGAAACAAATCTGTTTAGAGGAAACAGCCAAAGCGGAGGATGAGTTTATTGATTTGAAGAGTAATGTCCTACCCGCCAGCCTTACTCCATTGGAAGACATGTTTGATGACAATGATGTGCCCAAAAAGCCAAAGATGGAACCTTTGAATGCTGCCATGGAAGAACACAACATAGGAACAACATAGCATCCCAAAATGATTAAGTTGTCCAAAAATCTTCCCCTTAACCAAAAACCGAAATATGTGGATTTATTCAAAGAATTCCAAGATGTATTTGCCTGGAGTTATGAGGACTTGAAGTCCTATGACACCTCAGTAATCCAACATACCATTCCCTTAAAACCAAATCAAAAACCGTTCAAACATAAACTTAGAAGAATCAACCCCATTGCTTCTTCCCTTGATTAAAAAAGAAATAAAGAGAATGTTTGAAGCAGGTATCATTGCACCCATCAGGTTCTCTGAATGGGTGTCTAACTTAGTTCCCACCAGGAAAAAAACAGGAGAGATAAGACTGTGTGTAGACTTGAGAAATTTAAACCAGGTCTCTCTAAAAGACCACTACCCGTTGCCCAAAATGGACCATATCTTGCAAAGAGTAGTGGGTTCCTTTAGAATTTCTTTACTAGATGGATTTTCAGGATTTAATCAAATACTTGTTCACCCGGATAACCAGGACAAGATAGCTTTTACCACACCGTGGGGAACATTCAAGTACGTTAAGATGCCTTTTGGGCTGAAAAACGCTGGTGCTACCTTTCAAAGGGCAATGGATATTGCATTTGCTAAGGAGATACATGATTTCCTCGTAGTTTACCTTGATTACCTGACCCTATTCTCCAAATCTGACCAAGAGCACCTTAAGCACTTAAGGCAAATTTTCATGACATGCAGGAAATATGGCATTTCCTTGAATCCTAAGAAGTCCTTGTTTCCCCTTGAGGAAGGCAAGCTTCTAGGGCATATAATATCAAAAGATGGGATTAGAATTGACTCAGAAAGAATTCAAGCTATCCTTCAAATCCCTTATCCAAGAAACATAAAAGAACTACAAGCATTCCTCGGAAAGATCAATTTCCTCAGTAGATTTATCCCAAACCTAGTTGAGCTAATAAGGCTACTGAGCAACATGTTGAAGAAGGATGCCAAGGTAAAATGGTCTCTTGAAACCAAGCAGGCTTTTGAGAGTATAAAAACTGCCCTAACTCGAATGCCTGTCCTCACAAGTCCTCAATTCGACAGAGATTTTATCATTTTTTGCTTCGCATATGAACACACTATAGCTGCTGTCCTTCTACAGAAAGATGATCACGGCAACGAAAATCCAATTTCTTTCTTCAGCCGAGCTTTGAGAGATGCACCCTTGAAATATCAGATTATGGAAAAGCAAGCCTATGCCCTGGTCAAAGCCATCAAAGATTTCAGAATTTACATCTTATACTCCCACGTGATTGCCTATGTCCCTAACACTGTTGTAAAGGATATATTAACTCAAGAGGGACTAGAAGGCAAAAGAGGCAAGTGGATTGCCAGCATCCTTGAATATGAAATTGACATAAAACCCACCAAGCTGATAAAAGGAAAAGGTTTAGCGAAAATAATGTCTGAAACAAACTTCCAAGCCTTAGACATTAATCAACTGGACAATGAACCGGAGCTGGCGACTCCACAGATCAGTGAAACCTTTTTGTAATCCCCATGGTATGCTGATATTTGCTTTGTATTGTTAAACCTGTGTGCTCCCCCAGGATTGTCCAGAACCAAGAAAATATTTTTAAGGATGAAATCCTCAAAGTTTTGTGTCATAGACGGTGCTTTGTTTTGGAAAAATCATGAAGGTATTTTGCTTAATTGTTTAACTATAAATGAAACTAACAGCATCATGAAAGAATTCCATGCAGGGGACTGTGGAGGACACTTATATTGGAAGTCCACAACTGACAATATCTTAAGGGCTGGTTATTATTGGCCCTCTCTATTTGCAGATATCAAGAAGTTTGTTGTCTCATGCCACAAATGCCAAATCTTTGAAGGGAAAAGAAAACTATTTCCCTTGCCCCTTAAGCCCATTTCAACCGAGAAACCTTTTCAACAATGGGGTCTCGACTTCATTGCAGAAATTCATCCCTCTTCCTCAGGCAGACACAAGTGGATTTTAACAACCACCGATTATTTCACTAAGTGGATTGAAGCCATCCCATGTAGGCAAGCCAATGACTCCACCATTATCCAATTCCTTGAGAGCAATATCCTTTCTAGATTTGGCTGGCTTGAGAAAATTATCACTGACAACACTGCTACTTTCAAATCCAAAAAAATGATCAACTTTTGCATAAATACAACATCACCTTAGGCCACTCCACAAATTACTACCCTCAAGGCAATGGCTTGGCCAAGTCTTCCAACAAAAGCCTCATCAATATCATAAAGAAACTGTTGGAGGAAAACAAAAAGAACTGGCACAGGAAGCTCACAAATGCTTTATGGGAAAACAGACTTTCCACCAAGAAGTCCATTGGGATGAGCCCTTATGAACTTGTATATGGCATGGAAGCCAAGTTCCCTTCATCTCTAGGCATTCCTACTATTAAATTGTTGCAAGAAATTCAGGCTGAACCGAATGACATGCAAAGAAGAGTTAATCAAACCATTCATCTTCAGCAAACCAGAGAACAAGTCTTCGACAGAGCTCAAATACTGCAAGAAAAACTCAAAAGGATGTTTGATAAGAAGGCCAAAGCAGAGGATTTATGGGTGGGCAGCAAAGTTCTAAGATCGGATTCACGAAGAGAAGACAAGGGCAAACACGCAAAATTCGATTTTCTATGGAAAGGTCCGTACATTATCAGCGCTATGCAAGGCAATAATACCTATTTTCTCAAATCTCCAGATGGTAGCACATCTGAAGAAGGCCCTGTCAATGGCCGAATGCTAAAGCACTACAATGATCCTTTTGATTGAAAAGAGCGAGCGGTGTTTTATTCTGTACATAGAATATTTGTATATACCAGTGTTTTGATTTTTTGTAAGAATCCATGATGCTAAAGCACGTAGAAGAAAGTAGGCAGTGCTTTGCAGCTTAACAACAACACGAGTGAAGGAAAGAGTTATTCCCAATCCTAAATTTCAAATCAATCCAACAGTCAGCACTAACAAGTTCAAAGCACAACCATAGCGGAAGAAACAAGGCACTCTGACCTGCTGTTCCTGGCTTCTCACAAGGAAAAGCCATCCCCAAGTGGAGCCACTATTAGCCTCCTGTTGCAGCAGGTTACTCATATTTCATGATTGACATTTTACAGGCCAAATATGTCATACTTTGCATGCTGCAATGCTCCATATTTGCTAAACATTCACCAAGGAAAGAATGCTACACAAATTTCATCTACTGCATTCCAATTTTGAAGAGTCATTCCAGTTTTGTAGAATTTTCAGCTAAAGGGAGGTCCAAACAGCTTAATCTTGGTCTCCCTAGATTTCAATTTCCCGTTTTAGAATATAGAGAATGAAAATATGTCCAAACAGCTTAATCTTGGCAGATTTTTATATAGGTAGAGAATCAAAGGATCCCAACTGCTTAATCTGGGCCCTTGGAAGAAATAAGGGTAGTTTGTAGATAGGAAGGAATAAAAAGAAAAAATTGAAATGCTGGGTCTGCAAGTCTAAGTGCACCCAAACCAAAAGAAGAAAAAATGTTAGGTAAGTAGGTTGGGTAAGTAGTTTTGAGGTTGCAGAATCTTGATGTCTGTTCATTGCTATGTTTTCAAATTATCATCTCTACTCAGGGCACAATCATCAGGCAGTTTCATGTGAAGGAGCTCAAATCAGGCATAACTAACTTCCCTTTCTCCATCTTCCCCAAATCATTAACTAATTTCCCCAAAAAGAGGTCAATATCTGCTTGATATCTCTTAGTTTCATCATTCTCCATGTCATTAGCCTGGGTGAAGATCTGCTTCACTCAAAGAGGATCCATACTTTCTCTATAAGGTTCTATCTCCCCTTTGAAGCCTAAGATCTCTGAAACTTAGCGCTTTCATTTCATCTCCATATTAACTACTGACATTATTATTTAACACCCTATGTTTTCCCCATCTCCCTACTAAAACTATGTAGATAATCCTCTTATGTAAATATCCCCTCCCCCTGGTTGAAATATAACCATAAGTACTTCTCTGGGAATTACTAAGTCACCTGGACTTTAGTAAGAACCCTCCCTCTGCATAAATTTCCATTCCCAGGTGTTTGGACCCCTTCCAAACACTAAGAAAACCCCTTCCAAACACTAAGAAAACCCTTTCCAAATGCTACCCCCCCCCGCGCACTTTTCCTTGGAAATTATTAATTATTAATGTTTGTTTAATAAATTTCCTCCGTAAAACCCATTTAACTCATTTCCTAAAGTTTAAAACCCACAGCGCCGTGGAAAATTAAAACTTTAATGCGCCCGCACTTTTAGTAAACCCCGCGCATCTCCCTTTCCCATCCACCGTCGAATCGCCTCCCCCAGATCCGACGGCCCTTGTTCACATCGGGCGCCCCATTGTGGTGGTAGGTTACCACCCGACGTCTGACGGTTTTACCGTCGTACACCGGGACAGGTGGCGGCCTCCCATTGCATCAGGCCGCCCCTGACAGAAACCACCTCCGTACCAAAGGCGGTCCGATGCACAGGAAAAACCGTCCTCCCCTCACGTAACAGGAGCGCCACCTCACCCTGCCATGTCGCCTCCACATCACGTCACCTTGCCACGTGTCTCTGCCACGTCACCTCGCCGTACTGCCACGTCACCTTGATGACGTCAGCATGCTGACGTCATATTTGTACTAGAGGACCCCACTGCTGATGTCAACATGTTGACATCATGCGCCGTACTTTTGATGTCATGCTGACGTGAGCAACCAAAAAACCGAAAATTCGCGCAAACGCAAAAGTCGAGCTTCGGAGCTCCGGAATGAGAAACGGA
Organism: Pinus taeda; assembly: GCA_000404065.3. Taxonomy (NCBI): domain Eukaryota; kingdom Viridiplantae; phylum Streptophyta; class Pinopsida; order Pinales; family Pinaceae; genus Pinus; species Pinus taeda. The sequence goes on along the minus strand of APFE031423925.1, from coordinate 8,651 downwards.
GGAAGTTTTTTATGGGAAATTGACCATATTGGGGAGTCTTTAGGGAATCTTTTGATTCCTTGGACCTTTTTGCGCCGAAAAGGCCCGAAATTGCCTGATTTTTCCAAATTAAACGGATTTGAAAACAGAGAGAGACTAGAGACAGAGATTAAAGAGTATCAGATCAAATATGCAGACATAAATCACGTCAAAGAGTATCAGGAAGCGACGAAGACCATCAATGTAGCGGCAAAGTGTATCAGAGGAGATTTTCTCACGGCTCGAGGCAAATCCAACATTAAAACGAAAGCTCTAAATGTCAAGAAGCAATTGAAGACGCATTGAAAGCTCACCAGCACAAATGACTGCACATTAAACTCACGGAAGATCAGTGGACCAGAACTCAATGCATCGTTATCACAGAACCGCTGCACCAAGCCACACAGGACACCTCATCAACTCAACTTGATTCAGTTGCCTCTAGCACAACCCAAAGGACTTACTTGCATTTAATTCCAACAACAATTAGGTTTTTAGAAAAAGCTTTTCCAGCAGACCTTTTTAGGTCAATTGTAATAAATGACTTCAGGTATTTTGCTTATATATACCACCCTGAGAAATCGAGTAGGGGTTGGTTGGTTGGTTGGTTGGCTGATCAATAGTTTAATCTTTGTTATTTCGATTTTTTCTCTCAAGCAGAGACTCGCATTGTAACTGTGACGTTTTCTATAATCAAAGACTGCTGGAAGCATGGATTCTGAAACTGTCTGCTGTGTTTAATTGGTCGAGGAGTGATTGTGGAATTCCTGTGCTTCGACATGGTTCAATAAGTGTTTCTTAACTCTGTTAGTTTTATTCATGTTTGTTTAATCAGAAATCCACCCTCTAAATTGCAGAAAAGAAGAATAGCTTAGGATTTTCTTAACTGCACCTTAGGCTCAATTTCTGCGATTTTTCATGTTTTCATCAGGAATAGTTATGAACATGCATACTTAAATGATCTTGTTTACGCTATTTCTTTCATTTATGAATGATAATTTAGGAATTCTTAACTGCTCCTAGATAACCATTCTTTCACTTCTCCTCCCTGTCAGTTCTGATGAAAGATTCTTAATTACCTTTCATCCCTGACCATCATTCCATCCTTCAGCAAATTGATAATTGTTTCATGTGTGGCTATCCCCCTCCACAATCCTCTTGTGACCAAGAAAACGCAATAGCAAGCCTTAATCCATGACTCCATGCCCAATGGTTTGAAACTTATCACATTTTACCTTGCCTCTCTGCGTGAAATTTTCTACCTGGCATTCACCTTCCATTCAAACAAAACAAAAAAAACCCCTGTATCCAACAACTAGCCTAAAATCACCATCAACATAGTTAAATCATAAAGAGAGAGCCCTCTCTGATTGCAGGTGGGCTAGAACCTGCAATCCAAAGATTGGTTTGTGGTTACCTCGGCCGTATCCCTACAGGAGCTTAGGGACAACCTGAGTGATAACAGATACCTAATCTCCAACATCAGCGACCCCGCTGTGAAGGTGGCAATGCAGATCCTTGCAGGGAAGGTGATGCGGAAGTTTTGCACCGACGAGGTACCGACGTCTATCGTCACGCTCACACAGCAGTGCTTGAAAGGAGTCCAGTTTAACTAGTCAGACTACTGTCGTGGTAAGTGTCTAGTCAATTTAGTGTCCTAAATTGCTCCACATAAATTATCAATCCAGGTATCGTAAACTAATGAAGTGTGGTTCACTATATGTGCTTAGTTAACCTTTTTCTTACTTCATTGTTTTATAGTTTATGTTGTTTTTGGGAGTTTTGTTTCTTATGATTAACGAAATTAATCTAAGAAAGAAAAGTTATGCTTCTAGATGAAAATCTATAGATGTTAATGGACAACTAAATCTAATGACTTTTAATGTTAAAATCTAATTTCTAAAGGGAGAAAAGGAAATGAACATTAGATAAAAACAAATCAAAACTTTGAATAGTTAGATTAATCTAAGCCGACAAAATGTCTATGAAATGAAAGCAAAAATGATAACAACTAAATGAAGTGTTTTATCACCTTGCTATACAATTTTGGGAGAACTACCTCCTTGTGATAGCATTTTTGAGGGACTCAATACTTCATTGTTCTAAAACTGAAAATGAAATTTAAAATGAAAGACTAACACTGAAAGTGAAATTGCAACTAATGTACTATAACAGCTAAATGAAGTGTTTTATCACTCCGCTATACAATTTTGGGAGAACTACCTCCTGGTGATAGCATTTGGAGGGACTCCATACTTCATTGTTCTAAAACTGAAAATGAAATTTAAATAAAATACTAAGACTGAAAGTGAAATTGCAACTAATCTACGATAATAGCTAAATGAAGTTTTTATCACTCCGCTATACAATTTTGGGAGAACTACCTCCTTGTGATAACATTTGGAGGGATTCAATACTTCATTGTTCTAAAATTGAAAATGAAATTGCAGCCAAATTAAATACAAAACATGTAAAGGAAAACGGATCTACTATGTGCTCCAATGGTCCAAGCACCAATTGGAAAATACTCTCTTGGACTATTTTTTTAAGCATAGATTACACAGATAGATAAATCTGCAATCAACTGGTTGAACACACTTGCATGAATGGAAAATCTAAACTATTAAACTTGAAAACAATAAAATGACATACTTGATTGAAATCAAAGCAAAACTACAAAATAAAATCTACTCTATCTTACATTCTAACATGCTCCATGACAGCTACTTCACATCTCCTTCTATGTTGGGAACCTCAAAGCTTTATTCAAGTTCTTCAAAATTACAAAGTACAATAAGTTGAGCTAAAAAAGTTTACAAAGCCTCCAAATAAAGGAAAGAGATCTCCTATTTACACAAAAATATGAGAATTTATCTCATTAATAAGAGTCCATGAATCTCTCCCTATACCTCTAAAGTTATAATCAAAATAGGAAATGATAAGATACATGTCTTCTTAGAGTTTCAATACAAATAGGAAATGTGACACATATCCTCATGATCCCATGATCCTCTCCACTCAAATTCGAATTTGGCCTCAGGATACCACATAAAGTCTTCTAGAAGCCTCCTTTTGACCTGCACATGTCAAAAATCTCATCCCAATTGTTAGGTATAATCATATGCACATTATTTTCTAATTTTTAACCACAAATTCACTTAAAAATGCTAAGAATTAATAAAGTTTGGAAAAACATAAATGTGACCCAATAATGATGAAAGTGAGATTAATGTAGTGACATGGTAGTGAAATGAAGGTGAAATGGAGGTGATATAATGGTAATGGAAGTGAATGACAATTTCAAGAGCCAACATACCCCCCAACTGAAGCCATTGCATGTCCTCATGCAATATCTATTACATTAATTCTTTTGATCCTTGAGCTTTGGCTTAACTTTGTATGATATCATTTGATAATTTCATACTTTTGCAAAGTGTTTTACTTGAATTGCGACATGGTTGGTTCTTGTGTTACAACCATATTTTGTTGTTGCATTCAATTTTGATCTTTGAACTTTGCATAGTGATAATTTGATTATTGTTGCAAAGTATATCTTTATTGGATTGCATCATAGTTGATTCTTGTGTGACAACCATGTTTGTGTTTATATCCAATTATCCTCTAAGCACTTTTGAAAAGCCATTGTATGCTCATAATACTAATGTAATAGTTAATATATTTTGGAAGTATGTGGGCTTTTAAATATGATATGAACATGGCAAGATATGAATATGAATGTATTCCCCCCAACTAATGGTATTGGCAATTTTATGAAATGAGGAAGAGAAATGTTTTTCCAACAATTATCATTCTAGCTTTCTATGGAATTCTATGGTAAAAAGTTAGAAAATGACGTACCTTAACTTACCCTTTGGAAATGGATGAGTTGTATGTGCGGTGGCTACAAAATTCTGATCATAATCTTCTTCAAGTTGTTGGACAAAAAGAGTCATGGATAAAAGAGTCAAGATGACTTTTTATTGCTTCTACTGAAACTTGTTGAATCTGCTCCAAAATGTTGAAAATAATAGTCTTCATATCTTCAAAACTCATTGGCATAATTGCTACTATGTGAATAGATGTTCTGATGTCGAACATAGCAGGAAATTGTTGACTTAGTGGCCATTAATGGATTCCACTAGTCAACACGAGAACTCTCACCATTGATGACAATGAGAGTCAAGATGCCCAAACACATCTTGCTAGGTACGAATAAATTTACCGATGTCGAGTCACCTAGAAGATCCGATAAACAAGGGACATTAATGTATTCCCATTGTTTGTCGGCATGAGGACTTGCCATTAAGGCATGCAAGCCTCAAGGTGTTTTTGCAAGGAATTTAGACTCAAAGGACTATGGACTCAATAATTTGTATTGAAGCAGGGTTTATTTGTGAAATGAAAATGATAGGAAAAGGGAAATTAAAATGGAAGATGGTAATGGAAAGTAGTAATGGCAATGGGCAATATGCATGTAATTGAGCCTCTTGCTTTTATTTGTGGGTTAGGAGTGGACAAAAAGTAATGGAAAGTGTATGTGAATGTAAATGAAAATATGAAGGGAAATGAGGTGAATGGTTTATTATGAAGTATGGATGTAACGGAGATAATAGTATCTGAAAGTTTTGCAAGTACTTGGATCTGATCTTGCATTAGCATGTGCTCATGCATTGATGTTTTCTTCTTTGTTGTTGATCATCCTCTTATGAAACAGATTGGTCTCTTAGAGAAACACTATTCACTTGTATTCATTTGACTTTCCTCCTGGAACCTACAAAAAACTAATACTTCTTCTGCAATGGAATGTAAGACTTTCAAAAGGGAGAGGTGATCAATCTCTCTAGTTATGATATTTATACACAAAACTAAGAAGTCGTATTAATGAAACAAGTTCACAAAGAAAACCCAAAAGAATTTTATACCTGCCTCAGAATTAGTGCCTCAAGTTAACTGTTATATATTTTGAGAAATTTATTCATTCTTGATTGTTTCAAACTTTGATGATGGATTTCTCATTGTGTAGATATCATTGATATCTTTCCAACGACACTTGAATCATCGAAATATGATTTCATATGAGAAAGTTAGGTTGATTTGAACAATGAAGTTTTTTCAGCTGCAGAATTGATGTTTAGAGACAAAATGGCTTTCTAGCTGCAAAACATGCGCAGTTTCTGTGGCTAAAAATCTTGAACAGAAAGTTAGCTATTCATTTTTCATCATCAGTCCAAAATTACTCAATATATTTTGGAAAAATGAGCAAATATTCTACTTATTACATTGATTCAATTTTTTTTTATTATATATTTTTTTCTTCTTCTTTTTTTTCTCTTGTCCTCAGTTGCTTGGAAACATAAATCTTATAGTAGTGGTTGTTGGATTCTATTTGTGTAGGTGGAAAATGAAGTTTGTGGCCTCAAGAAATCACTTCGGATCCCTATCTCTGAGAAACGTATGCAGAACATAGTCATGTTTGCCATAGGCTTCTTTGTTTGACTTTCCTTTGACCAAGGTCTTCTTCATCGATGTAGGCCAGATGAATAGGATACGATCCATGCCCTGATGTTTTCCAAGCTACCCATGTAGTCCTTTTCCTCTCTTGACACGTGGAACCTACAAAAGCGTGGATGTAGCTACGGAACAACGATTAGCTGCAAAATGTGGCTGTGTTCCATAGCTAAAAGATAGCCAAGACATTAGCTTTCTGATTTAAGTTATTGGAAAAGAGATTTTATGCAGCCAAGTACCAGGAAGAAAGTCCAAGACTACAACTAGTGCACAGGACCAATCATTCATGAGTCTTTGTTCTCTAATATTCTTCAAAATTTTCTTCAATATATGATAAAAAGAGGACTATGTATATGGCAATAGAAACAAAAATGTCTATGAAATGGAAGTAAAATGACCATGAGACAAAGTGGTTGTACATTTAAGGTATACAAAAAAAAGGAGTAGATGTATGCATCGAATTCATGGAAACAGAGTGTGTTTTAGGGTATATGAGACAGAGTGGCTGTACGCGTAAAATATGTGGAAAACAGAGTGACTATTGTTGGGTTGTGTTGTATTCTTTCCACGACTAACCCACATAGTGAACTGGGGGTTAGAGGGGGGGCGGATCCCCCCCTTCATTGTGCAGTGGGGGGGTCACAGCGGGGGCGGGTAGCCCCCCTCTACGGGGTTTAGGGCAATGCCCGAGGAATTTTGTTTTTGGACCCTATATTAGGTTGGGCGAACCTACCTATGGATTTCGGTCCAAGGTTTTGGACGCGATGGTTTTCGTTCCATGGTATTGGATGCTTCGGCATGTATAAATATGTATTGTAACATTGAAAGGAAAAAATGAAAAATCAAGTTGGCAGTCCCAGTTTTGGGATCCAGTTGGAAATCTCTGTGTATATGTGTTTTATGTGTTATGCTCTCACATTTTTATTTTTCCTTTGATTTAGAATTCATATGCAGGTAATTTCTATACGGGGTTAAAACCTACATTTGGTATCAGAGCAGTTTTGGCTTCAA
>APFE031423923.1:0-14663 GCA_000404065.3 Pinus taeda | reverse complement strand
TCTGACAGTAGTACTCGGCCCAATGTTTCAGGGCTCTAACTAAGGAGGATCAACCGTACCCTTAGCCGTACAACCCGACTACCCTATCGTACAGGCAAGTAATCTCTCTGAGTGCTGTTCTCAGTGTACTGTAGCAGCAAGACGGCCGATTGTTTATCTATGGCTAGGTTGCAGAGGAGCTAGGGGGCTTCCGATATACCCAGAAGGTACATGGAAGACAGTCCATACGCGGTTTTGTCTAATGCGCTACTACTCGAAGGGGTACCCACAGGGTTACAAGGGAGTCCAACAAGCGTGACCACCTCTTGTATTTCCTGCGTGCATGCCTCCCCAAATCCGCAGGTTTATGCGCTCAACGACAGATCCCGTGGTTTAAAGACGCCAGAACACGTCTCTAGCCAAAAAAAAATTTCGCTAAAATTTGGAGATCCCACCGAGCCCTGGAAAGTGCTTTGATACCACTTGTTATGCTTCTTACCCCGCAAAGCAATACCGAACCGAGAATATGCGCGGAAAAATACCGAGAACACAGAATATGTTAAGAAAATATACCCAGAACACAGAATAGCAAAGATTTTATTACTCAGATAGAAATGTTCACAGGCCTCTTCGAGGGGGCAACCTCCAATAGAGCAGAGCTCGATTACAAAACAAGACACGATGCTCCTCGCAGGGAGTTTCTATCCTTTATATATGACTCCTACATGCAATACCACGGGCTAATACCATGGGTTTTATTAATACCATCTATCTAATACTACCGCCCATTTAACCTTTATTTAATACAACCGCCCATTTACAACTAATTGTGGTCGCATTTGCAACTAACTGGGTTAACCACTTACAAATATTAATATGGGCTTTATTGACTCTTGACTATGACGTGATCCCATGACATGAATAAGGGGCTTAGGGTGGGACCCTAACACAATTTAAGGTCTTCCCCTAATATCTTATCAGCATCTTCCCATGCTTCCCTCTTGTTAATGATAAAAGGGCCTAACTGGTTTCTTATTCTCAGCTGAGCCTTTTTCTTTACATTGCAAAAGTGAGTTAAATCCGAATTGATAAGTTGCCTGAAATACTCCAGTGCAAATAGTCTCATGAGCACATATTTGGGCAGCTTATAAGGGCACATTTCACAGCCATATATCCTGATTTCAGTGTGATCCTAGTAGAAGTACCAGTCACCTATTCTGTAATTTTGGAGAGCTGTAAAATCTTCTTTATGTCACCAGAGAGCCTAGGAGGAGGAGCTCCTATCAATAGAGTGGAGGCTGGATGCACAAACCCGTCAATGAATTCACAGTAGATATAAGGGGATTCACCAACCTTGTGGAAGACTGAGGTCCAAAAGATTACAGACCTCCTCTCTCCTTTGGAATCCAATTTCCTGATGGGAAATAAAAAACTGTTTGGGTGATAATATAACAACAGATGGTATATGAAAGTTGTGTATTTAAACACTCCTTCTCTTTCCAAATTCATAAATTGAGCATGGATTTTGTCAGCAATGAAAGAGGCATATTCATACTTAATAGCAGGGGGCTGTCCTGGAGTAAAGGTGGATAACAGAACTAGACAATCTCATCCACATATTCACTGGACCTAAATCCCAAGATCACTGATATCATGTCAAGAATAATTCTTCCAGTCTCATTGAACCAGACATGTAAATAAGGAGGTGGGACTTGGGGCTGACAATCTGGTTTCATGAATAACTTAGCAATCTGGGTTATTTCTACACTAGACAGTTGAGAGCCTTGCTCAAGCAAAAATCCCATGGAAAGAGGAGCAAGAGGCTAAACTGGATGGAAGTGTAGCATCTCATTGATAGATTCAGTAGTTATGTAAAAGAGAACTGTTTGTGATGGAGTCATAACTGCTTTACTGACAGGGTCATAATTGGCACAACAGTGGTGAATAATATCTGGGAACACATTGACTGAGGGAAGGTAATACCTGGGGAGATTGGATTCCCATATTCCATAGATATGAGAGTTGTTCAGATGACTATTTCTGATTAGGCAGAAAGTATGAAGATGATTTTGGCAACCAGATGGGTTGTTTATTTGGAAATCTTTGTCAGCCAAGGGTAGATAATTCTGGTCTTTATGAAGTGCATTGAGGGGCGTTACACTGAGGGCCATAGGGGCTTCCATGTCCAGTTCTCTGTGTTTTTAAACTGGAGGTCGAGTTTCTGTGGAAAAAAGGGCAAAAGAGCAGTGTTGGGTGTCTTGGTATGGCAACTGTGGAGTGCTTCAGCTTGAATTTGGCTCTTATAGGTATAATTTACAGAGGAAAACTGAAAATGCAGGTTCGGGAGGTGGGACAGGGTAAATACCTGTGTTTTGGAGGCAAACCAGTGTAATTTACAGGTTGACCAACGAGTTGTGTAGCAGGATGCTGGTCTTTGTTTGGTCGGGTGGCAGACTGGACGCTTCTGCAGTTGCTTGGACGTAGTCTGCATGCAATAGTTTCGCGAAGAGAACAAATGAAAATGGATGAAAATGTCAATTTTACGAGTTTTTTTAACAAAAATTGGCTTCGTGGGGATTTTTGGCGCTTTTCGGTCAGATGACGTCATCAGGATGTGACGTTTTGTCGTGACGTAGGGGTACGAGATGCTGATGTGGAGGTGACGTGGCAATGATGTCAGCGGGCAGGGTCAGCGGGAGGGCGGTAAGCGGTATTGGCCTGCACCGCTTATGCACTGAAACGGTTTTGGGCGGAGGGGCCGCGAGCATGGCGGGAGGGCGCCGCGTGTCCCAGGTACGGTGCCAATACTGCCGGCTCCCCAACAGTTAACGGTCGGGTGGAAGGGGGAGCGCGATATGATTGTGAGCCATCCGATGCACGGGCCTAGATCTAATGGTTGATGGAGGTCTGAGGTGGCTCAGGGTTACGGCGCGGGGCCCAATATAATAAACGTTGATTTAAATATATCGGGGGTAGTTTGATTGACTACAAGATGTTTAAACTGTTAATTAACCAGATGTTAATTAATCTTTGAAAATTTGCACGTGGGGAGTGTTTAATAAGGTTATTAATTAACCTGGGTGGTTAATTAATCCCGAGGTCGCGCTGATAGGGTAATTCACAAGGTTCTAGATAAACCTTGAATCCCCTATAAACATTGACATATGGCTATAATTTAGCCGGTGGTGGGGATAATAAAATTTTGGGGTTTTTCTTTTATATACATAATACGGGAAGGGGGAACAAATTATGTGGGAATTATATAATAAAGTTACAGTTAGTAAGAAAAATTGATATGAAAATAAGTGCTAAGTTATAATGTTTAACAACTTAGGCTTAACAGGAAAACAGGTATTTTTACACAAGAAATGTGGTTTCTTTTTCTAAAGCAAGAATGTTATTTTCCTCAGGATTTTTCATTAAATGGGGTGATTTAGGAGTATTGAGCAGATCTCAATATCCTTAAGGGGGTTAATAAGTGATTTTGGGAGAAGTGTGAGGGGAAGTTAGTCATGCCTCACTTGATTTGTAGCAAAACAATTGCCATTGTACTTATGATAACAATAAGATTAACCTCTTGAAAAACAAAAATTAATCATAAGCATGGTTCTGCAACACTAAAACTACCTACCGAGCCTATTATACCTAACATTTTTTCTTCCTTTTCTTTGGGTGCATTTAAACTAGCAAACCCTCATTCACTTCTTTTCTTTTTGCTGCAATCCTATCTAGATCTACTCTTATCACATTCAAGGGCCCAGTTTTAATAGTTGAGCTCATTTGTTTCTCTACCTAACTATTTATCTGCCAAGTTTGAACAGATTTTATTCTCTATCTTTAAAATAGGAAATTCAAACATGAGCTGGCCAAGATTAAGCTGTTTGGCCATTCATCAACTGTGGCAAGAGTCAACCAACTACACACCATCAGATTATTGCAAAAATCAGAATAGTAGTGGCATTTTGAACTAGCACACTTTCCTGGTCCTCTTTACTTCGGGTTCATTTCTTTTCTTTTTTGACCATTTCATTCTTTTTTCCCTTTGATCTTTCTTTTAGGGCATACCCTCTTTACATTTTTTAAGTTTTTTTATTTTTTCAAAATATGGAACCTTTGCAGCAGGGAAAGGATGAACATATTAGGGACTTTTACCAGTCAATCATGAAATATGACACCTATTGGTATAGGAGCATAACACTGGCTCCACTTGGGGATGGCTTTTCCTAGTGAAAAGTGAAGAACAACAGGTCAGATGGCCTTATGTACAATTCTCGCTGCATTTGGAATCCTCCTTTGCTGTAAGTAAATAAACTGTACAGAGGACCATGTAAAATATATACATCTCTCATGAGCTGATTCAAACCATTATACCTCTGTTTTGGATACTTTGTTTGAATGAGCTGTTCTCATGTTTTCAGCACCCAAGTCTTCTTCTACAATTTCTAATAAACTAAAAAATGAGGCAACACAAAAGGCGGAAAAGTTCCTTGACTGCTCCTAAAAATTTCTATACATTCCTTCCTTTCTTATTGCTGAAATAAACTGCAGCAACTAAACATCCTTATGTACAATTTAGAGTCCTGATATATCAACAAATTGGAGCAAAATAATGTTTCAGCGTCCTACCATTAACTGGTCCATCTCTACTTCTGTACCATCCAGGTTTTTCAAAAAGTAGGTATTGTTTCCCTGTGAAGCCTGAATAATAAAAGGTCCCTTACATAGGAAGTCAAACTTCCCATGTTTTCCTTTATCTTCTCTTCTGGAATCCCATTTCAGAACTTTGTCTCCTATGAAAAAATCCTCTACCTTACTCCTCTTATCAAATATCTTCTTGAGTTTTTCTTGTAGTACTTGAGATCTTTGATATACCTCTTCTCTGGTCTGCTGCAAATGTATAGCCTGATTTATCCTTCTTTGAATGTCATTGGGCTGTATTTGAACTTCTTGCAATAATTTCATTACAGGTATTCCCAAGGAGGAGGGAAATACGACATCCATACATATACAAGTTCATAGGGACTAGTTTCAATGGATCTCTTGGTAGTCAATCTGTCTGCCCATAATGCATTTATACGCTTCTTATGACAATTTTTCTTTTTTCTTCCAATACTTTCTTAATGATATTCATCAGGCTCTTATTGGATGACTCAGCTAGACCATTACCTTGGGGGTAATAGGCTGTGGAGTGGCCTAAGGTAATGTGGTATTTGTGACAGAAATTGATCATTCTCTTGGATTTAAAAGCAGTAGCATTGTCATTTATAATCTTTTAAGGACAGCCAAATTTAGACAGGATATTGGTTTCTAAGAATTGCATGATCACTGAATCATTGGCTTGTCTACAAGGGATGGCTTCTATCCACTTGGTGAAATAATCTGTGGCAGTCAAAATCCATTTGTGCTAGCCAGAAGAGGGAGGATGGATTTCCCCAATGAAGTCTAAACTCCATTGTTGAAATGGTCTTTTGGTAGAAATTAGTCTAAGGGGTAGAGGTAGAAGTTTCCTCTTGCCTTCAAAGATTTGACATTTATGGCAAGTAGTAACAAACTTTTTGACATCAGCAAACAAGGTGGGCCAGTAAAATCCAGCTCTTAGGATTTTATCAGCCGTTGATTTCCAGTACAAATGTCCACCACAGTCCCCTGCATGAAATTCTTTGAGCACCTTGTCAATTTCATCTTTTATTAGACAATTTAATAGAACACCTTCATGATTTTTCCAAAAAATAGCACCATATAAAATAAAAAACTTTAAAACTTTCATTTTTATAAACCTTTTCTTTGTTCTGGATAACCCTGGAGGAGCCTGCAGGTTTAATAATACATAACATATATCAACATACCAAGGTGATTCTAGGAAGGCCTGGTTGATTTGTGGAGTCGCCATCTCCTGTTTATTATCTAGTTCATTAATATCTAGGGCTTGGTAATTGTTTTCAGTCATGAGTTTAGCCAATCCCTGTCCTTTTATAAGATTTGTAGGCTTTATTTCAATATCATACTCTAATATAGTAGCAATCCATTTACCTCTCTTACCTTCAATCCCCTCTTGGGTTAGGATATCTTTGACAACAGTGCTCAACACATAAGCTATTATATGAGAGTATAGTATGTAGACTCTGAAATCTTTGATGGCTTTCACAAGTGCATAAGCTTGTTTTTCCATGATTGGGTATTTTAGAGGTGCATCCCTCAGTGCTTTGTTAAAAAAGGCTATGGGTTTTTCACATCTTTGATCATCTTTCTGTAGCAAAACAATAGCAATAGTGTGTTTTGATGCAAATGAAAATATTATGAAGTCTCTGTCAAATTTTGGGCTTGTAAGGGCTGGTGTTTTGGTCAAGGCTATCTTGATTTCTTCAAATGCTTGTTTGGCTTCTAATATCCATTTGACCTTGGAATCTTTCTTCAGCATATTATTCAACAATCTAATTAATTCAGCCAAGTTGGGTATGAATCTTCTTAAAAAAATAATTTTTCCTAGGAAAGCTTGGAGTTATTTGACATTTCTGGGATGTGGTATTTGTAAGATGGCTCCTATTCGGTTAGGGTCAATTTTAATGCCATATTTTGAGATTATGTGACCTAACATTTTTCCCTGTTCTAGGCCAAATAATGACTTCTTTGGATTTAGTGATATACCATATTTTTTGCAGGTTAAAAACACTTGTCTCAGATGATCTAGGTGTTGCTGATCTGATTTGGAAAACATAGTGAGATCATCTAGGTATATGACAAGGAAATCATGAATTTCTTTAGCAGAAGCTATGTCCATTGCACGTTGGAAAGTTGCTCCTGCATTCTTGAGTCCAAATGGCATTTTCACATATTTTAAAGTTCCCCATGGAGTTGTAAAAGCAATTTTTTCTTGATCATCAGGGTGAACTAGAATCTGGTTGAAGCCTGAAAACCCATCCAAAAGTGAAATTCTAGAGGCACCTACTACCCTTTGTAAAATGTGGTCCATCCTAGGTAAGAGGTAGTGGTCTTTTAAAGAGACTTTGTTTAGATTCCTCAAATCAACACACAATCAGATTTCTCCTGTTTTCTTCCTAGTGGGCACTAAATTAGATACCATTCTGAAAATATGATAGGTGCAATTATCCCAGCTTCATACATTCTTTTGACTTCTTTTTCAATTAGAGGGAGGAGTACAGGGTTGACCCTTCTGAGTTTTTGCTTGAAAGGTTTTTGATTTTCTTTGAGGGGTATTGTATGTTGAATCACAGAAGTATCATAGGATTTGAGATCTTTATAGCTCCATGCAAAAATGTCCTAGAATTCCTTGAACAATTCAACATATTTAAGCTTTTGGTCAGGAGGCAAAGTTTTGGACAATTTTATCATTTAGGATTTTGTTCAGTTCCTATGTTACAGTCTTCAATGTCCACGTTTAAAGGCTGCGTTTTGGGTTTCCTTGGGATATCATTATAATAAAAAATGTCTTCCAGAGGAGTTAATCCCGTGGGTAAAAAATTGTCCTTTAAATCAATAACTTCATATTCTCCTCCAATAGTTTCATCAATGTCTATTTATTTAAGCTCTTGCAACTCTTTGCTGGTAAATTTCGTTGGATGTAGTATTTGAGTTGTTGTTTTAGCTAAAATGTGTGTTTCAACTTTGTCTATTTGATCAACTTCACAAATAGTGTCCGTGTCTATATAAGTGCTGAAAAATTCTTCTTTTAAGGTTAGGAAATTATTAATCTGAATGTCATTTTCAAACACTTGCCAGTATTGTACATTGTCAGGTATAGTTGGCCTGTGCTTAATCTCAGCTGTAAAATGATGATTAGGCTCAAATGGTAGTTTACAAGTGCTGGCAAATGTTGCCAAACTGTGAGCATGCAAATTGTGTTTCCTTGGAATTTTGGCAAGCTGTGTTTCTAGAAAGGTATTGAGTATTTCAATTGTTGCCCCTCTATAGGATCTTAATCTGAGATCATTTGTGAGAAATTTTCCTTTCATTTGTTGAATAACTAAATCAGAGTCTCCCAAAATTGATACCCTAACTTCCCCTAAGATTTTGATCAACTTGAGTCCTAGTAAGAGGGCTTCATATTCAGCCATGTTATTAGTGCATCTAAAATTCAACCTGTATGCATGCCCTTCAGCATGATCATTTTCCATATTATGTATCCAGAACCCTGCTCCTGCTCCTAGTTTATTGACTGATCCATCAAATTCTAAATACCATAGGATTTCATGATTATAGCCAGCATCAGAAGTCTTAGAAATTTGCTTACTAGAGAGATTTGGATTTACAGTTTCATGTGGTTTCCCTTGTGTGTCTGATATATTATTGTTCATAGAAATTTCTTGAATTTGAATACTGGATTTTTAATTTATGAAATTTTTCTGCTCTAAAGCTAAAACCTTGACATCAGTTGGGGGATAAATTTCAGCATTGTATAGGATGAAGGAGTCCATATCATAATGCATGGAATAGATGGGAAAATTATGGGGTTTCTCCTGGCTGCTGACCACATATTTCATCAAAATTTCCCGGTACAATCTCTTTGGCTGGCCAAATACCAAAATGGTAGCATAGGACATGTCTAATTGTAAAGATCCCTGGAGCTTTGCACCCCAAGATCTAGATAGAAACATGCCATATTTTGGTGGAATATCAGCTACCACTACATTCATTAAAATTGTCTTGGCAGGGTATTGAACTAATGATACACATAAATCTTTGATTAATCCCAGACATCTGACCTGGCTTGAATCAAAAGAGAACAAGTCTTTGTATGGCCTGGTGATATCTAGGTTCAACTTATCCATTACAGATTTGGGCATTAAATTATGGGAATCTCCAAAATCAAACATTGCGTTATGGAGTATCTTATCGTGAATGTTCAGACTTACGTAGAAAGGATGAACCCCTCCATCTACTGATTTACCGTTGACCTCAGGGCCAAAAATTAATTCTGGTTGGTCATCAAGGACATTTACTGCATCTCTGCTTTCTGAAATTTGAAGTGATTTGCTGATTTGTTCTCTATAGACATCGTGTTTAGCCAATTCAGACAATGCAATTGCTATCTTTAATTTTCTTATTTCGGTTTCAAGGTTTTTCTGTTTGAATTTTTCATTTCGGGCAATGAGATTTTCTTTTTCTGCTGTTTTTTCAATTCTTTTTCCTTTATCAGGAGTAGTGTTATGGGCTAAAGTTTCTTGTATGTCAATTCCTGGAGGTTCTCCAACAATTTCTTTGGAAGAAAGGGAAGATGAAGACTGTTCATTTGGTTGTTGATTATCTGAAACATTTTCAACTGTTGGATTGTTTGGGTTAGGAATTACTTTAGGAGGATTTTGTATAGGAGGGTCCTTAACTTTAGCTCTGTTAGATTGTTTAGTTTCTTTTTGTTTATTGTCATCAGGGACATCTATTCTCCTACTTCTCAGATTATATTGCTTGTGAACTTCATAGATGGTTGTGTCATATCCCCCCCTAAAATCAAATGATTCCCCTGATTGGATTTGGAACTGATTAAGAGTGTGAGTCTCTTGGTCTTCTTGGGTTAATAAAATTTGATGTTCACTAATAAGCCCCATTAAGTTAATTTGAGTGTCTTCTGTTGGTTCACTAGAAGTTGAAGCTTCAACATAGTTTTCTTGGAATGGAGGTCTAATGTTTTGGTCAGGGCCAACCTTTCCAGTATTGGGATTCTGATTTTTTCTGAAATTTGGGTTTCTTCAAGTGTTATTCGGTTGACCATCCCAAGGGGATTTTCTCTCAATTGTTTCTACTCTATCACCAAGTCTATCCATTCCTTTAATGATAGCATCTAATTTTTGTTCAAAGGCAAAAGGTTCTTCTTTGATGGGTATCCTCCTTTCAGCTCTAGCTTGAGCTCGTTTAGAAATCAGGTTGGCCTCAACACTGACAACTATACTTTGCATGTCTTCTAGGCTTCGAGGAGCCCTTTTCTTAAGCTGGTATGCTAGGTCAGAGTCAAATGCATCAGGAAATTTTATCAAGGCTAATTCTGGTGGAGGTTTGAGATTCTGAGGAATAACATTGTATACATTGTTAAATATGGTACAGTAATCTTGAATAGTTTCTTGTGGACCTCGTTTCAAGTTTTCATATTCTGATAAAATGTGGAGAGGATCTTTTTAATTTTTCCATCTGTTTAAGAAGGTCTGATAAAGAGCCTCTGGATCATTGATAGTGTTTGCAGGGAGTGCTCTAAACCAGGTTCTAACATCTCCAGCTAAGCTTTGGACAAAGACTTTCATTCTTACATCATCATCATCAATCTCATAGTTTTCAAAATAATCCATCATTTTCTTAGTGTGTTGTTGAGCTGTGTAAGTGCCAATACCATCAAAATAGGTGATTTTGCTTTGATAATATTGAGGCATAGCCCCTGGATTTGCCGGTAATTGCAGGGGAGCATATCGGTTTGCCATATTTGCAGAGATAAGTGTAACAACCAGAAGAGCAGGGATACAATTTGAAATATGTGCTGTGGGTGGGGGAGTGGAAAGGATGGTTTGAACTGCTGATGGTGAACTAGGAGATGCAACAGTAATTGCAGAAAGGATTGGTGTTTTTCTAGAGGTAAGCTCAGTTTGGATAGGGTTCTACTGAGGTGTGTCAAGGTGTGAATTAGCAGAATGTTCTTGATTTTCTTGGCTTCTAAGGTTCTTAGGGATCAGATTAGGATTTTCAAAGATAGGTGGGGGATTTGGATCTGGATTTGATCTAGTGTAACGGATCTTCTTCTTTGAAGCCAACTTCTGAATATATTTTTTGTTTTTCTTGAAATATTTGAAGGATACAACTTTTGACATTATCTTTCTATGGAGTTTTAAATATGGGAGTTTTGAATTTTCCTAAAGATCTATTGAAACAAGGGACTGATCAAGTATTCAAGACAACTGTTCAAAGCCTAGAACTAGACTGGAGATAGACTGAAGCAGCTTTTATTTACTCCTGCAATTGTATAGCAAAATTAGTTTCAAAGGCTACCTGGCTAACTTCAGGCTCCATCTGTAGCTTTTTTTAAAAAATTAAACACTAGTAACAAACAATTATTCAGATCCCCAGCGGAGTCGCCAATGATGTTATCACTCAGGTTGTTCCCAAAAGTTGTAAGAAAGGGAATACGGCCGAGGTAACCACAGCCCAATCTTTTAGATACAGATTCTAGCCAATCTGCATCCAGAGAGGGCTCTCTCTTTATGATTTAGCTTTGTTTTGAGGCATATTATGCTAGTTATGAAGTACAAGGGTTTTGTTTAGAGTTTTGGTTGGAAGGATGGGGACACAAAAGCACAATGAGGTAAAACTGAAACATTTCAGTCCATTGGGCATGATGGAGTCAAACAGGGAGGGCTTCCTAGGTTATGTTTCTTATCAGAGGATTTATCACAGAGCAAGGTACTCAAATATGGAACAATTCATAGGCTGGAGTAAGGCAGAATGGAGTCAATAGGTGAAGGGCAATTAAGAATCCTTCATCATGTTGACAGAAGGAGAATGCATGATTACTGCTAAGGAGAAATTAAGAATTCCTTAGCTAATATTCAAGATGATAGAACTAGGGGAAACAGGAGCAATTAAGAATTCACTGTTTATGCTAATTCTAAAGAAAACATTAATAATAACAAAGACTGAACACATAGTGCAAACAAGAAAATTCTGAGTTATTCTTTTTCTCTATTATTTAGATCATGAGACATATATGATATAGTAAACACAAGAACTGTAAGAAACAAGTTAGAAGAGACTTATTGATCCATAAAATGATTCAAGAATTCTGTAACATGGTCCTTAGCATCAACTCTTCATCCAGTGAGCTCAACAAAAATGGTTCCAACAGCTTTTATTTCCAAAATTGTTCAGTATTACAGTCAAAACTATGAACATCCACCACCAACCAACCCGAAATAGTTCGTTTGGGGGGGTATTTATACAAAAATGTCAAGATATCATACAAAATATCTGATAGAAATAATATCTGTTGGTAATTAATGCTTCTTTTAATAGATAGAGACAGACAGTCTTGGAAACAGGGAGACAATAAATAGATGCAATAAATTCATGCTGTGCTGGTTGATCCGTCTTTATGAGATGTACTGGAGGTAGGCGCTGCAAGTCGGTTCCCAGTTGTCTTCTACTGATCCTTTGTGCTGCTTTTTTTGCTTTGGCCAGACTTTCTTTAGCTCTGATGTGATACGCTTTGACCCGCAGGACCGTGATTTATTTCTGTTCTCTACATTATAGCAGATGGTGCACAATTTTGATTTGACCAAAGATAAGTTTATAGGATCTCTAGCATGCTCTGCCACCACTATGGTCCTAGTATTTTATGTCTCTGCAGCTTAAAGTCTCGTCAGTCTCTGTGTACCTGAAGAAATTAGGTGGGATGGTGAATAGATGCTTCATCTCATGCTCTATGTAGAATAGATTTTCCAAGTTGTCATAGAGGGACTAGCCAGATGGAAGTGCTTTTTCTCTTGAAGTACTTGAAGATGCATTAGCTTGATTGATAGCATATGTATTTAATTTATGTACATAGTCCTTGTGCTTCATCAAGCGATCATTATCTCCCAGAGGACTTCGCAAACTTTTTCGATGCAGTACTGTAAATTTGTCTGTGAAGAATCAATTTCTACCTGCATGTCCTGACATCTTCTGTCCAAGTTTTGCATTAGAGTTCTCATGGTTAGAAATTTCTTGATGTCCAGAATGGTACCTATTTTGTCTCTAATATCCAGTGCTTCCAGTTCTTCACTGGTCTTGGTATTCAAAAAATGTATTATCCTGTTAGCTTGCTCAGGCATCTGTCCCAATAAGGCTCTTGTTTTCTGAATTTCCACATGGGCTACTCTTATTAAATCAATATGTTCATAAATGGTTTGAATAGACCTCCATACATCACTAAGGGATTGAGTGATGTTGGTCCACAAAATTCCTCTGATTTATGCGAGAGGCTTATGCAGAGAGAGATCCTTTTCTAAGGCTCTTACCTTGTTCTCCAATGCCTTTACCTCCCTTGTTTTCTCTGCCACATTCATCTTGGATTTATCATAGCTTTTCTCTACTTTTGCCATTTTTTCTTTGACTTGCTTCAATTAAGATACTTGGAGTTTCAGATCCTCCATGGATTTTATTAATTGCTTTGTAGTCATAGCTGTACTGCTGCCTGGTGCTGTTGATATTGATGTCGCTCCTATGATGATTTCTGCTATTGATGCTGGGACAGTGGGAGGCATTGCTGTTATAACTATGGAAGGGGTAGTTGTGACTGTTGGAGCTACTTCAGGTGGCTGGGAGGTCGACTCTCCACTTTTCTTGTAGTGCTTTCTTCAATGCCTGCTCTGTCTCACTCAATCTCTCATTCAACCTCATGAGTAGGTCCATCATGTCCTCTTCGAACTTCTGTTGTACAACATCTGTTGTTTGTGGATGCATAGAAGGAGGCATTTTGAGCTGTTTTTTGAGAGCAACAATGTCCTCTTCATTTTTCTTCATTAGTGCTTTATGCCTTTGGCATCTTTGGGATCATGTCCCAGTTCAATGATAATATCTTCCAAGGATTTTATCCTGTTGTCCTTTGCTAGAGAAGAAGCTTTATCTAAGACCAACAGAGTAGAGGTATTATTTAAGGAATTTTGCAATTTATGAGCCAACATTGCTTTATCAGCTAGCGTGGAATACACCATCTCTCCAGTCTGTTTGTGCAGCTCAATTTGGTCTATTGGATGAATGTCCTTGGCCAAGACTTCTAGATTTGTCCTGATATAATCAGCTGCCGATTGCGGTTGCTGCACCTTGGGCTTAAAATAGCTCATGATCATTTTTCCCTCCTTTATGTCATAGGCAGACATCAATCTTTGCTATTTTGTGGGGGCCATCTTAAGATATTGGTTTTAAATTTGCAACCTCAATGGATCATTTCTAGCCTTTATCTCTATGAATGTTTTTTTTTTTATATCAGAGGTGTGCTTACTTGGTGGCCTAGTGGATGAAACTTCCACACTATGCTGCCTTTCTAGCTCCTGCCTGTGTGAGCTGGTTGATGTGTCTATTACTGCGGAGGTCTGTGGGCTAGTTGCCCTAATGCCTCTTAGACTTTCTATTGTTTCTTTAATGATTTCCTCTTCAGATGGAGGATTCAGTCTTTGCCTTTTTGCACCTGGCTATTCTGCAGGTCCACTGATGGCTGTGGCCTCTTCTCTGTCTCTTTTCTTGCCTTTTTCCTCATTTAGAGGAGTCTGTAGTGCAGGAATCTTTGCTACTTTGGTATGGATTGGAGGAATTTGCCCCTGCTGATCAGTCATGGCTTGCTGCTCTGTGCCTGCTACTTCCTTTCCCTTAGAAGAACCCGAAATTGGTGTGTTGGTTTCTTGTACAGGTTTTTGTGAAGTTCCAGCAGAAGATGTACCCACTCCGGTTCGCTGAGGTAGCTGGAAAGATACCTGTCCAAAAGATTCCAGGTCAAGGGTCTTTTCTAAATCTTTGATAGATTTTTCCATCTTTTCTTGCTGAGTAAGTTCTTCTATTAATGTACCCTCTACCCACTCATCCTGATTAGCATATTGTTCTACTTCAGGGATCCTATGATGTATGTAATTTGACAGCCAGTTTCTTACTTTTCTATCACTTATAAAGCTATTTGGGTCATATGGCACCCACCAGAAGCTTTTCTTCAATTTAAGGTCTTC